>PIJE02005023.1:7500-15295 GCA_002895965.2 Coryphaenoides rupestris | reverse complement strand
CTTTCAATCTACCTATCAACCTACAACCTACCTATCAACCCCTATCAACCTACCTTTCAATCTACCTATCAACCTACCTATCAACCTACCTATCAACCTACCTATCAACCTACCTATCAACCTACCTATCAACCTACCTATCAACCTACCTACCAACCTACCTATCAACCTACCTATCAACTTACCTATCTGTCCATCTATATTCTTAGTGGCAGCAGAGAGGATCATTCCCTGACAGCCATGACATAACGAAATGATCAATGATTGGCGTGACCGCGCTGATGCGATGCCACTAACCTCTCCATGTTTCCCTGATGAAGAAATATTAAATAAATAATTTATCTGAGACGTCTTGATTAAATTCCCAGTAATGTGAAACAAAAAGTCTAAACAAGGTTGATATAAACAATACAGCTTTGAGGAAAATTATAGGTGGGAAAATAAATATGTATTTACCATCTTACATTTGATTTTCTATTTGACACCGATTGTGCTCAATGGATTCCATCTTTATGCTGAAAAAGGGTTGTTAGCCACTGAGATATATTCTATGATCTCATAGTAGTTACAATGCAAATCCATGCCTATGTGGCTTTTGTTGTGAAAGGGATTCTATTGTTCATAATAGCTGAAATAATAGCATTTAGCATTTTGCGATTAAATGACAAAAGGTTGTGTTTAGTGTTCGTCAAATAAAATACACCGCTGGAAAACAAGAGGAAAACCAAAGTAAAAGGCCGGGAGTGCGACTTGTGAATCAATAACACTCATGACATTGAGAGGTCTTGGGCTTTTTCGAACCCCATGCAATCGGATTGTCACTTTTGGCCACAAACTCTGCTCAGCCAATATGGCTTGAATTGAATTTGTTGCCAGGCAACACTAGCTTATTGAACACATTAAAGTGCGCATGGAGAACAACTGGGACCATGTCAGCGCTTCAGAGGAATAATTCTCTGTAAACAGAGGCCTCCGGAGAACCAGTTGCAGCTTGAAGGTTTAATAACGAACGTGACAACTAGCTGCACCAGGAAAACTCATATCTGCCACATACAAAATGGTGTGCAGGAAGTAAACAAAAAGCTTTCAACTCCAACATTTTTATGCAAAATGAAAATGTATTTATGTCACATGCCTTGTGATTGTATTGGATCATTTATTGTGTGTGTGGTGTGTGCGTGTGTGTGTGTGTGTGTGTGTGTGTGTGTGTGGTGTGTGCAGCAGGGGATCCTATTTGCTTTATGTTTATGAAAAGATTGTGAACATGATAAATGATGGCCTTGACAAGAAGGAGGACATTCATTCCTGTATTCATTTTGCGGCTTGTCTTGGTTGGGCAGACAAGATCACATTCATATTCAAAATATGGGATACATGTTTAATAAATGCATACATCTCTTTAGGATTTCTCCACAATGAAGTGTTATTTTCTGTATTTGTGATAGAATGGTTTCTTTTGATTCCTCTGATGAAGTCTAAGTGAGATCACCTCAGGGACTAGAAGGTCAACTCTGTGGGGACTTCATGTGTCCTTCAAAAGGGTTTTACAGTCAAGTCATGTTCAGCGTATATTGTATATCTACAGCATGTATTATTTCAATGTTTCTTCCTAACAAAAAGGACATTCTGGGCAATCAGGTAAATGGATTTTGAATTAGTTGAAAATCATTACCAATATGGCTAAGGTTGTTGACTTCATCGATAATTACCCATGTTTGTGGAAGATCAGCCGATCACACCCATCCTTCCTGTACCATTTGTCTAACAGGAATCAGCATTTTTGCTGATTAGTGCCAGGAAACACTGTTGATTCTCTGTGGAAAATGACAGAAACGATGTCTTCAGGCCAGGCCAGGATATGGAAAGCAAGAGTGGGGAAAGCAAGAGTTTGGCTGTTGGAAGCTGACTGCACGACCTCCGTGGAGAGGACTGGAGGTCATTAAGCTTTACATATTAAGCTTGGATTTCTCGCTTAATGGCTTTGTGGCGAACTTGAAAAATGCCCTCCCTCATGAAATGAGCAGCTGATGTAATAGAGATGGGATGACTGGGCAGCGGAGGCCGCGATGGAGAAAATAGAATAACAAGAGTGGAGGGAAGATATGAGGAAGAGAGGGAAGAAATATGAATAAGTAAGAAGCACAGAGACCGAAGGGGGGAGAAGCTGCTCGAATAAAAATTAGGCTGAAGAGATGCTTTCTCTCTCCACCATCTCCCTCCCATTCCTCTCTTTCTCTCTCTCTCTCTGCTCACTCCCTCACACTTCCTCACCCGGAGTGTGTGCAGACGCTTCAATCCTCTCATGTCTATCTCTCACAAACACTCGCTGACTTCTGCTTTAATCTAAATTTCAACCTCCTGCTTCTTTCACTCAGTGTTGAGCCTCCTGGTCGGAGACAGACAAGAGCATCAAGCGGCGTCAAGTTTTGGGGTATTTGTGTTTCTTTTGTTGTCATCTCTCTCACAGACACACGCCTATTTTATTTTTTTCCACACACAGTTTTGACAGTTTGGTCTCCAAGCGCTAAATGTCTCGAAGAAGTGTTCGTTTTCAGAAGGCTGCCAAAATGTTTGACTCACTTTCATACTTTATGGGAGAATATCAATACTTTGTGTTTTCTTTATGTATTTATTTGTCTCTGTATTTATTGATTTATTGATTGTATTGCCTGATACAAGTTAAAAAGAAATGTACTATAAAATAGTACTTGTACAAACGCTTGAACAAGAATGCAGGAATTGTGTCTGGGAAAAAGGTGTTTCCCAGTCTAAACAGCACAGCCACCTTCTCGTTACCAGCTCAGAGTTGTTGGGTTTTTTTGGGGGGGGGGGGGTTGTCTGCGAGGTACTGGTAGTACTCACTGCTGCACAGTTTTTATGAACTGTAAAGAACAGCTTAAAAAAAGACAACAACAAAGACTTGCCTGCCGTACTGTTCAGTGTATATGTTCCGTATGTTTTCTGTTGGGAAAGGATATCGTAGGTCAGCTGTAGTCTCTGCCTTTTATTTCCGTCTCCCGACACTGTTGTGGAGTTGTTCACATGGATCACAGAGGATCTCTCTGTCGTGTCAACGATGTTACTTGTAATATAATTGTCTGCGTGTACTGTACGTATGCGGGTAATACAAAGTCTGTGATGGTCAATGTACAGTAAACCGTTTGTATATCGTGAGAGTGCGAGAGTTTGTAACCATTTCCTTTCTGAACCTTACTATTACAATGCACCGTTTGTCAATAAAGACGACAAATCAATCACAAGCAATTGGTTTTGATGATCATGTGCTTCTTTGATTATGTCCGTATATAGGTTTCTAATATCCATGATACTAGAACGTGATGTAGACTAGGGGATCAAAAACCGACTTGACTGAATTACATTTGTACAACTCCAAAGGAAAGTCTTTTTTACGATTACAAACCCCCCCCCCCCCCATCGAGCCATTTTAAAGGCACGGTGGTGCTAATAAACGTGCTCGTGAATATTATTGTCACTATTACTGCTCTGTACGTGAGTCTAAGGGCTGTGGAGCCGTAGGTTTTTCGTATTCTTTTAAAGAGCTCGCCAAGGAGGAAATCTGACTGCAGTGAACAATGTGCTATTACTGCAGAGTAATAAATACACTCCTATAAATGTACCAATTGACTGGCGGCCGCTAGTAACTCTACACTGCCTGCCTGCTCCAGCACCGGGATGTGGAGGGGGGGGGTTGGGTGGTGGAGAGAACATTTAGTCTCAAGACGCCCGGCTCAATGCTCAGAGGTCTCGCGTTGTCTCTATCTCGCCCTACCTGCTGCTGCGGCAGTGACCCACTTGCCAAACCCCAATCGAAAGCCATAATTGTCTCTGTTGGCACATTGCTTCTGTCCGGTGCGCTCTCTGGTATGAAGGAATGTGAGTGGGAATAGAGAGAGCACATCTCTCTCTCTCGCTCTCTCTCTCTCTGTAGCCCAGCCTACCCAAAACCCTTCGTATTCACGGGTTAATAGCGTTCACAGCTGCAGCCGTCCGGAGTTCTGGTGACGCTGTGATGGAGGAGCACGCATACACACAGCATAGGGTGTGGCAAGGTGAATTCACTGCCTATCTTAGAGATCAAATGAACGAAAGCAGCGAACAAACGATATAGATCTCGGGTGATAAAGAGATATTCTGTGCGTGTGTGTGTGTGTGTGTGTGTGTGTGTGTGTGAGTGCTTGTGTGTGTGCTCCCCTGTGTTTTTCCTCTCCTCCATCAGCCCTCTCTCCATCCCTCCATCCCCAAAGCTCAGGATAAATAATGGCCTCCCTCCGTCCAGTCCGTCCGTCCGTAGTGGTGAGGCGTTTTGCTCTCCACAACACATTCTTTGAGATGCAGAGGTGTGTCCCCCCCTCTCTCTCTCTCTCTCTCTCTCTCTCTCTCTCTCTCTCTCTCTCTCTCTCTCACTCTCTCTCACACACACACACTCTCTCTCTCTCTCACTCCCTCTCACTCTCTCTCACTCTCTCTCTCTCACAGACACACTCCCTCTCTCTCTCTCATTCTCTCTCTCTCTCTCTCTCTCTCTCTCCATCTCTTTCATTTTTATCACGCTCTTCCTCCCACCGCATCTCTCTCTCTCTCGCTCTCTTTCCAATCTGCTGAAGACAGTAATTTCTCTTTTCTTTTTTTTTTTCCTGCAGAGAGGAATGGTTATCTATTATTAAGCAGCCGTCAGCAGGAGCTATCTCTATCGGCTGGGCTGCTTCAATAAATATGACACAGCACTGGGAGACGCTGAGATCTGAACCCAGCTCAGCCCTGCACAGAGGAGGCTCACTTACAGCTCTAACCACAGAGGCACAGGCAAGACTCGCCGGCCATTCAAAAGCAAGTCGCTGCTGTTTGTTTTGTTTTTTTTTACTGTAATGGTGTTTGGTGTTTTTTTTCTCTAGTTTTGGGGGAAATATGTCAACCCCACAAATAGATAAGGATGTGATGCTTTGGACTTGGAAACAAGAGCACAAATCAGTAAATAATGCTTTACAGTAAGATGTTATTTATTTAAAGGTCATTTTAATTCCCTATTTTCTTTATTACTTTGACTTGTTTTCCAATTGCCACACTACCCTGTCTGCGTAATACACACTGTAATAATAATACACAAAGCAAAGCATGGATAAATAAGTTGTGGTGAGTAAACAAGCATCTGTTGGCATTAACCTTGGGTTTTCATCATTTTGGGCAGGATCTTCAGAAAATGTATTTTATTCAACTGCCAAGAAATATTAGCATATTGGAAAACACCACGTGAAAATCAGAGGACCCCCTGGGGAAGTGGGACCACTGTGAAGATGTGTTGTTTGTTAAACAGCACATTTCTTCACAGCGGTCAGAGGAAATCCCAAAGACAACAACAGGGTGATAATGGAGTGACCCCATCCCAGCAGGGGGGCCTTGTCCCAGAGCGTTCCTGAAGCGCTCTGTCCGCGGGACCGTGATGGAGAAACCGATTGCGGGGCTTTAGGGGCGATCAGAGACGACCTTGAAGTGATCTTGAAGTTTTCTTTTGTCTTGTTTTTTCTTCATTTTGATCATTTCTTTTATAGAACTTGAGTGTTGTAAATAAATAAATGTTATGCAGGCTTCTCTTAGCTTTAACTATATTAGGTAAGAGTTACTGAATTAAACATACTTGTGGGTCGTGAGTAAAGCTAGAGCACAGGGACAGCTTCTTATGTCTCTTTTAATGTCCGCTACAAACATAAGACAAGTGAACACTGACCATGTGATACATCACTTCACTTAACGTCTTACATTATATCACTCGACCAATCTTATCTCATTTACTTCCGGCGCCGTCCCGGGCGGCTGCCTGCCAGAGTTGCTCCTCGCGATCTTGAACTTTTGAAACTTTTTTTCTATCGTTATCTACTTAGTTTTAGAATTCTTGTTATTTAATTAGTAAGATACGTTATTTGTACAGCCGAACACGATGGCTCAGCGAGTCCTTTCTCTGTTTTTAGTCGCTATTTTTACAGTACATTTACTGTGCCCGACGCCCGGCATGGCGGACGCGCCGCGGGGCTCCATCATTGCTTTCAAAAACTGATAAATCATACGTTCAAAACCTCACATAATGTAAAGCTGCTCAGCTGCTCAGCTGCTCACATTCACATGTGGAAAGTCTTCAACCATCATCCAGATGGCCACTTTATTTTGTGAAGATGTAGGCCTATAGCACGAGAGAATATAAGGTGGCATGGAGACAAAAATAAATTAACATTCAGGCATTTAGCATATGCTTTTATCCAAAGCGACTTACAAGACTGCGTGTACATTTGTCTGAAGAAAGTGGAACAACAATAAATCACTGTACAGTAAGCTTTGCTGTAAATAGAAGAGCTCGCCCATTGCTGATAAACAGCTAGATAGCTCGGATACAATAATGTAACATGCTAAATGATGCTAAGTGCTATTTTACAAACTGTAAGTGCCAGGAGGCAAGAACATACCAGTAAGTGCTGAGGAGAAAAGGATGGGAGCTATGCCACCTCTGAACCCTGGTTCAGGTAAGTGGGAGCGGGTTGGAGAGGTGATGGGAGGTAAAGGAGGGCAGCTATGTCTTGAGGCCAAATGCAAAGGACCGAGTCGATTCCAGTAGGGAAAGACATTTCTGACTGTTCATTTTCTTTTACAGTACTGTGTTCATCCACGTTACTGTATTGTAGATGTTTGGTAGTTTTATAACTTTTGCAGTAATCTGTTATTTCTTTGGCAGTACGTTATTTCTTTGGCCATTTCTATGGCTTACTGTTACTGTACTTACTGTTTGCACACTACATATTCTAAGGAAAGATGAGTCATTCTGTTTTTGTATGAAATGGTTTAAAAATAATACATAATAAAAATAAAAGACCTAAAATCTAACTGAAAAGGAAGTACTGAGTCGAAAAGTAATTATTTACTATCACTGTAATACAGTTTAAAGGTAGAGCGTACATATGTAAATAATGTATCTTCTGCAATACCATCTACACATGGTATTTTGTAGGCCATTGTGCATATCCTTTTATTGGGAGACCCCAGGCCATTAGAAGCACCTATCAATGAAACAGAAGTTGAGAAAGCGGTTCAATCCCTCAACAATGGATGCTCATCTGGACCCAGGAGGTAGTACCGTAGGGCGCCGACCGCCCACTTGATGGCGAGGCATTCTTTCTCCACTGTGCTGTACCTCTCCTCCTGCTCAATGAGCTTCCGGATGAGGTACAACACCGGCCGGTCGACCCCGTCGACCTCCTGGGATAGGACCGCGCCCAGCACAAAAGGAAGCTCAAAGTTAGGTGTCTAGGTGGAAACAAGAGTGGCTCCCCACAAAGAGCCTTTTTCAAACACCAGCTGACACTGCTCGGTCCACTGGACTGAATCTGAGGCACACTTTCGGGTGAGGTCGGTCATAGGACTGGTCAGCTCCACGAAGGCCTGGAATAGCCGGCCATCCCTATGAACGCCCTGTTTTTTCTTCTCGGTCCGCGCACAGGCTGCTACTGCGTCCGTTTGACTCAGCTGCGGACGCACCCACCCTAGATACCACACCGTACCCCCGGCCTGCCTCAGCGAATCAAGGACGGCCGGCACCCGGCGAAGATGCTGAGGCCTGGTGTCACTATGGATGATAACATCATTTAGGTAGGCCGCCGCATACTCATGTGGGCGCAGTATCCGGACCAGGAGTCTCAGGAAGTGTTCTAAAGTGGTATAACCCCCCCCCCCGTCGGAACGCGCCACCTCATAGTCGCCGTCCCCCACTCGCCGTGTGACCACCAAAGGTCCT
>PIJE02005023.1:0-2500 GCA_002895965.2 Coryphaenoides rupestris | reverse complement strand
TAGGAATTCCATCCATCGTCACCGCCACCACCACCTCCACCACCAGCGTCTAGACACCGCTAGCGGGCATTCATCTTCTAGCGGAATTCGTGGAAGCGTCTCCATGAAGAAGAATTTCATGGTGTCTAATCGCCAAATGTGTTGTCAATAAATGTAACGATGCTAAATGTAAAGGGTAGCCCAAATTGAGCAAGTTCTCTGCGGACGGCGCCCTACGGTACTACCTCCTGGGGCGGGCCTTCACCCTCTGTTTGGACCACACTCCTCTCCGCTGGCTTCACCGTGCGAGGCCAACTCCTGAACCCGGAACGCCGACTACACAAACATTATTACTGTTATTATTTATTCATTTCTAAGCCAATGTGCGATCCTTATTAGTAATTAATAAACAATATTCTGCATCATCTCGACTCTCCTTCCCGGTCAAGGACCCCGAACTGAGCCACAGACGTGGCATTGTGGCAAGGAGATTGCTACAATAATGTACTAATATATAACTAAATACTACACGCTCCACTGCCACTTCTTACCCTGAACATGTTTCTGTTGCATGTCGGTTGCATCATTGCATCGCGTTAATTCATGCACTGAGCTCCCAATGAGACTCATAATGAGGTTAAGATAGTTCAAAGTACAGTCTGTGAAAGACAGTACCTATTATTATTCCCTTTAAAGTATCAGCCACAGACTAGAATGTTCCTTTCAAGCAGGTTAGCAGGAAATATGATGAACAGCATTCCTTCAATATTCAATATTCTTGCTGCACTCCAACAGTCTTTATTCATGTCGTGTGACCCACTTGATACTTGATTTAAACACAAAAATACGCACAATTCATACACCCAGCAACACCTGTTTTAAAACAAGGTTTTACTTTATAGCTAAATACCTTTACAATTTACTGTTTAAATAATCCAAAATAAGAATTGGGAAAACTAATTGAATTACTAAATTAATAGTCTATTTGCTTCCACGACCATACACACACACACACACACACACACACTATTCTTCTCATCTCCTCTCAATCGTCTTCCTCTGTTGTTTGAATCATCCTGCGTGTTTATTCCTCAACTATACTCTCTTGTCACCTCTTCCCTCCCCCTGAAGGAACCAGTGTCGTGACATTTTGCTTGTCATGCTTGTCCGCCTGGCTAGTCTGGAGCCCAGTGAATATGGTCATGACACCTCTTTCCGACAAACAGAGAAAGGTGAGAGGTCGTCTCAGAGCCACACTGGTCTTTCCTCTCCCCATAGCCACAATGTCCTTGCAGTGGTACTGGACATTATGAATTAAATATATGTTTCTGACATATTAAGAAATTATGTGGGATATAAAGGAGTAACTTCCCTAATTTAAACCCATGTTTCGGTTCATGCATCATCATTCATTGTTTGAATTAATTCAAGTAATATTGTTGCCAACAGACAATGGACTCAAAAGCAAGACTTCAGCAGGTAGGATCAAATTGTTTTTACTTGGAACAAGGTTCGGTACACAAGGCGTCAGTCCAGAGAATTAAGCAGAGGTTTTCAAAATTACCAGAGATTACCAAAGATTATTCACAAGGAGGAAACCACGGTACAGAAGACAAATTGGCACAAGGGCACAAAGTGAAGTGACCTTAGTCAAACGAACCGTGATGTAAAAGTGGAACAGAGATAGCATCACCATTCATCTTCTTAAAGTTGGACTCTACGACAGCAATGCAAAAATCTAGCGGAAGCATCCATAAACTATACAACATATTAAAAACAGTCCTGCTAGAATCCTGGGTGAGGGAGAGAAAACACATCTGGATAAAAGATGTGTCCTTCAGCCTTCATAATAAAAATCTGACTGCTCGCATAACAATTAATTCATGAACATGCCCCCTTATCGGGGGAGAATAATGTCCAGCAAAACCCTGCAGACCACCGACAGGTGTAAATGGAAGGGCACACATTTGGCCCACATGGTCTCTCTTGTAGTTGTGTTCCCCAAAGCCTTTTAGGACTTTTTTTTTTGTGGGATTTAGACCTGGTCCAGACGTACACAGGTAATGGGGGAAAAACCGCTGTCTACACAATTACTGCTTTAAAACTGTTTCAAAAACACATAGGTGAGAGCTGTCAAGAAAATGACAAACCAACAGGCGGCGATATAACCGTAACCGTAAAGCCATGTTTGTCATGATCCACATTCCAGCTCTGTGAGGTCCACCTTCACATTCAATTATCCACTCATCAGCCAAATCAGCTCCACCTGTCCCCGTATCATTTACCCGGTCTATTTAAGCCCCACTTTTCCGATCGATCTCTGCCAGATTGTTCTCTGTCTTCGCTCATCTACGCAAGACTCTCCAGCATTTTTCCAGTTCGATTACCTGTTGCCAATCCTGCCTGTTCCCCGACCATCCCGCCTCGCTTGATCCCCAGGGGTTCACCGATAGCCTTCCGTTCCCGATCCCCATCCACCCCGTACCTGTGGCTGTTCGACGTCTCCCCGCTTCGCCCTCAC
>PIJE02005022.1:0-7500 GCA_002895965.2 Coryphaenoides rupestris | reverse complement strand
AAACAGTTGGCGAGTCGTTCCAACCGGCTAATCCTCCGTCGCTCCGCGGAGCCAGATGACTCAGCCGTCTCCATGGCTACCATTGTGAAAAAGCCAATAGTTCTCTCGCTGCGACGTCTCCGGTGGCGACGTCATGCGACTGCAGACTGTAAACACAGCTGGGCACGCATGCAAACTCCACGCCGAGCAGTTCAGCGAGTACAAAAGTCCGAATTCTAATGAGCAATAAAAAATATGGGTGTGTAGGAATCTGGACGAGAGGGACCCACCGCCGGCTTCCAGGGTAAATATCGCTATGATAATGCTGCAGACATGAGCTGATTTAATGTGGTGCTAACATGTAGCGGGACGGCCTTCCCGGGGCTAAGAAAATACGCCTCCTTTCAGTGGACCGTCAGCCGCTCGCCGATGGCACAGCGCTAGCGTCGGCCGCCGGGTGCTAGCGTGTCTGCTGGCGGCGTGGCTACGCGCGCTTTTGGCTCGATAGCCTTCTGCAATTTGTTGCCATATCAATAAATAGCCGTGTGGTCGACGGGGGAAAAGCTCTGTTGGTTCAGCCCAGCTGCTGAAGACCACGGAGCAGGTTCCTGTGAACGGGTTTGGGCTAACCTCAGGGTTTTACGGCAAAACTCTAACATTTCTCCCCAAATAAATAAAAGGGGCGGCAGTAGCTCAGGAGGTATGAGCGGTTGTCTGGCAACAGGAAGGTTGCTGGTTCGATGCCCGGGCTCCTCCCCCTCCTAGCTAAGTGTGGAGGTGTCCCTGAGCAAGACACCACCTAACCCTACCTGCTCCTCCTAGCTAAGTGTGGAGGTGTCCCTGAGCAAGACACCACCTAACCCTACCTGCTCCTCCTCCTAGCTAAGTGTGGAGGTGTCCCTGAGCAAGACACCACCTAACCCTACCTGCTCCTCCTAGCTAAGTGTGGAGGTGTCCCTGAGCAAGACACCACCTAACCCTACCTGCTCCTCCTAGCTAAGTGTGGAGGTGTCCCTGAGCAAGACACCACCTAACCCTACCTGCTCCTCCTAGCTAAGTGTGGAGGTGTCCCTGAGCAAGACACCACCTAACCCTACCTGCTCCTCCTAGCTAAGTGTGGAGGTGTCCCTGAGCAAGACACCACCTAACCCTACCTGCTCCTCCTAGCTAAGTGTGGAGGTGTCCCTGAGCAAGACACCACCTAACCCTACCTGCTCCCACTAGCTAAGTGTGGAGGTGTCCCTGAGCAAGACACCACCTAACCCTACCTGCTCCTCCTAGCTAAGTGTGGAGGTGTCCCTGAGCAAGACACCACCTAACCCTACCTGTTAAGCACTTTGGATGAAAGTGCTGCATGAATGCAATCCATTTCAATAAAGATGAAAAGGAGACTTTATCTGCGTCTGTGTTGCTGACGTAAGACTCCCTATAGCTCAGCCTTAAAGACCATCTTGTGCCCAGAGCCTGACAGTCTGAGTGTGGCATTGATTTGAGAGAGGAAGTGATGTGGAGATCACAGAGCAGCCATTCCTGGTGCCGGCCACTCCCCTCTCTCTCTCTCTCTCTCTCTCTCTCTCTCTCTCTCTCTCTCTCCCTCTCCACTCTGCGGATACCCGCCAGACAGACAACGGGGGGTGCAGTAACGATCTGCCCGCGGACCTCGGGCCATGATGAGCCCAAAGGCACTGTTCTCGCAATCAGCCGTGTGCCCGCCGCGAACAGGCCGAACGCATTCGTAAGTACCTCTCTACGATGGCAAGTTAGCAGGACCCGCGCCGAACCGGCTGCCCTTCAGACCAGCAGGTCAATACCAGATCGCCAGCAAACCACGGGCCTCTCAATTGATAGCACATTCGAGCAAGATATCGCCTATAGAGGGCAGCAGATGCGAACAAACAGGATAGAACGCTGGGCTAGCGGCACGGGGAGTAAAATGGTATGTCGCATGATGCCCCTCAAGTTTACGAGTGACCGCAGGCTGACAGCGGCCAAGCCCCCGGTCCGGCCAAGGTAAGCAAAGGCGTACCAGCTAATTATGGCCCGGGATACTGGCAGCAATGGCACGCTGGGCTTAGGGTAAGAGGCAGACGCGGCCATCTATCAGAAGAGCGCAGAGCTGGCTCGGTGGCGCTGTAGCATAAGGGGCTGTTCATGCGGGATGGGCGCCTGAAAGAGGCAGACAGGCTCCGGTAGTGAAACGCCCGGTAGGCCCAGTAAGCGCCTAGCTGAGGGGATACGGCTCATCGCCCGACGCACGCGGCAGTAGCTGCCTTCGCTGTGTCAGGCTGCTGACCTGCAGAAGATAAGCGCATAGCAGCCAGACCGGCATGCCTAACGCCACCAGTGCGGAGGCCGGAGGCGCGTGTATACGAGCATGCGGTGGACGGTCCCATCCAAGGCGCACCCACGCCCGCGAAAGCGAGCATCCGGCGTTTTTATAGGTGGATGATCACCAGACAGCAGACAAGAATGGAAACGACTACTTGCAGGCGACGACACGAGGCTCAGCGCAGAAGTGGCCCGAAATTCATTAACGCGAAACAGCCAGCGGCCGTATGGCTACATATAACTGCGCAGGACATGCACCTGCGACTCAATTAGAGTTGGCGGTTGCGTGAGCATGAAAGCCGTGCGCCCTCAAGGCCGCAGCATAGCTGGAGCTACAAGGACAAGCCCGTTAAGGCGCAACAAACAAATGCCGGCCGACGAGCTAGACAACAGCAATCAAGCGTTGACCAAGAGCGGGAGACATTCCTAAGCCCTCTGCCAGATAGGAACGCGGCACGGGTTCTCTCCTCTCACCTCTCTCTCTCCTCTCTCTCCCTCTCTCTCTCCTCTCTCTCCTCTCTCTCTCCCTCTCTCCCCTCTCTCTCTCTCCTCCCCCTCTCCACACACTCCCCTCTCTCTCTCTCTCTCTCTCTCTCTCTCTCTCTCTCTCTCTCCAGCCCCTGTCATCTGCATCAGGAGCCACACATGGTTCACATATCCTCCTCATTTCCTCAGACGTTTTGGGGCGGAAATAGCTGCACACGGCTGTAGCGACGTAGCATGCTAACGGCTGAACAGAGGTTTACACACGTGCACTTCGATATGGATAACCGTGCATTCCCTCACACACGCACATAAGCATGCAGGTATGCACACACACAGACACACACATACACACACATGCATGCACGCACACACACACACACACACACATCACATACTTTGAAAACATCCGAGACTGTTCACAAGTTGATGATCATGAGATGAATCAAATTACAGAACATTGCAAAGAAAAGACAAACTCAAGGCTTTCATCTCCATGTCATGTTGCATTACCCCTCATCACCCTGCATGACCCCTCATCACCCTGCATTACCCCTCATCACCCTGCATGAGCTCAGGTCAACCTGCGTGACCCCACATCAGCCTGCATGACCCCTCATCACCCTGCATGACCCCTCATCACCCTGCATTACCCCTCATCACCCTGCATGACCCCTCATCACCCTGCATTACCCCTCATCACCCTGCATTACCCCTCATCACCCTGCATGACCCCTCATCACCCTGCATTACCCCTCATCACCCTGCATGACCCCTCATCACCCTGCATTACCCCTCATCACCCTGCATTACCCCTCATCACCCTGCATGACCCCTCATCACCCTGCATTACCCCTCATCACCCTGCATTACCCCTCATCACCCTGCATTACCCCTCATCACCCTGCATTACCCCTCATCACCCTGCATTACCCCTCATCACCCTGCATGACCCCTCATCACCCTGCATTACCCCTCATCACCCTGCATGAGCTCAGGTCAACCTGCGTGACCCCACATCAGCCTGCATGACCCCTCATCACCCTGCATTACCCCTCATCACCCTGCATGACCCCAGTGATCCCTGCGAGGTCACCCTGTGAGGTCACGCTGTGAGGTCACACTGTGAGGTGACCTCAAGCTGTTCCTGAGGGCCCGTGGGTCGGTGTTCCAGAGCGGTAGCACTCTGCAGCGTCTCAGACGACGCACACCTGGAACACTTTGCCGCTTCCTCCCGGCCCGCTGCAGACGTGTACAACACAGCTAGCGTTGACTGCTCGCTCCGGAGCCACTAATGACATTTTTCACACCATCTGGCAAACTGGTTTTTTTCCCGCTGACCGAAACAGCCCAAAACTCTGGCCCACTTTTCCCACATTTACATTCCGTTCTACTTTAGGAAGAATCATTTACTGCGATTGGTGATAAACAAATCAGTGAACCGCACTCTCGGCGACGAGAGAGGCCAACGAAACGCAGATAAACACCAGACGGAGTGGAGGAGATTGTGTCCTAGTGCACCCGTCTCCATATCCCGCAGTCGAGCCACGGAGTCATTTAATAACCATAAACTCGCCAAAATATAATCCCTGTGATGGATCACTTACACCTCACTGTCTATCCCCGCGTGTTATGGAGATGAATCGGGGTCACGGTTCAGGGGATGCGAGTCCATTTTGGAGAATCTCTGACTTTGATTTATAAACACATGAATTATTTGCTGCACACACACACACACACACACACACACACCCACACACACGACACACAAGCAAAGTTGCTCCTGAAAGGGAGCTAGCTTGTTTGTGGCCTCAGTGTGTAGGAGGTGTGGAGGAGGTGTGGAGGAGGTGGTATAGAGGGGACGCGGAGTGGTGTAAGGAGGTGGTCGTAGGAGGAGGAATTCCCTGGGCTTTGCTGACACAACAAGTCCCCGGGCGAACAGACCGTTCACCGAATTCTCAGTGAGTAAACTCTGCGCCCGTCTCTGCGCACTTTGAGTCGAGATCGTCTGTCTGGATGCAAAAATCAGCACAATCCAGAGAAATGAGTCACAGAGCGAGAGCGGCCGGCCCGCTGTCGGGTCGGAGGGAAAACGTGGCAGAGACCGTACCTCAGGGACCGGCTCCTGACTGCAATCAATCAACATCACACTACAAACGACGGGGGGGGGGAGCACAGGGGTTCAGTGGGAGGGCACAGCTAATCAACATTTCAGGTTCGTTCTTGCAACTTTCTCCAGGGTTTCTGACTCTGCGCTAGAATTCCAATCCCCTCCTCCCTCCCTCCCTCCTCCCCTCCTCTCTCCCTCCCCTGTGTGTGTGTGTGTGAGTGTTTGCTGGTGGCAGCTGTGTGAACTCTGCGTTGGGTGTGGTGTGTATATGCTTCACGCCCGGTGTGTGTGTACACACGCTCATAAACAGAGCGAGAGCGCCCAGGAGAACAGAGGACCTCGCCGTCGTGTCCAGACCCTTGACCCGCACACCGCGCCGTGTCCGGACCCTCGACCCGAACCCTCAGCCGTCGCTCGGAGGCTGGGGGGTGGGGGGCGGGGGGGGGGGGGGCGGAGTTGCATGTGAGTGAGTACGTGTGCGTGCACTGTATACATCTCCGTGTCCAACGCTTTGATGCAGCACCAGAAAGACTTCCGGCCGAGAGAGAAGTCTCCAGAAGTTTATTTCTGACAAAACATCTGCGGTCGGACGACGACACAAAACTCAAAACTGAGCCTCTCAGAGCTGCGGCACGAAGCCCTCAAGAAATATACCAGACAAGTATTAATAACAAAACAATAATAAGTATTATTGCCTCACATTCACCCATTCATACACCGACGGCGGTGTCGACCATGCAAGGTAACAACCAACACGTCAGGAGCAGGTAGGGTTAGGTGGTGTCTTGCTCAGGGACACCTCCACACTTAGCTAGGAGGAGCAGGTAGGGTTAGGTGGTGTCTTGCTCAGGGACACCTCCACACTTAGCTAGGAGGAGCAGGTAGGGTTAGGTGGTGTCTTGCTCAGGGACACCTCCACACTTAGCTAGGAGGAGCAGGTAGGGTTAGGTGGTGTCTTGCTCAGGGACACCTCCACACTTAGCTAGGAGGAGGAGCAGGTAGGGTTAGGTGGTGTCTTGCTCAGGGACACCTCCACACTTAGCTAGGAGGAGCAGGTAGGGTTAGGTGGTGTCTTGCTCAGGGACACCTCCACACTTAGCTAGGAGGAGCAGGTAGGGTTAGGTGGTGTCTTGCTCAGGGACACCTCCACACTTAGCTAGGAGGAGCAGGTAGGGTTAGGTGGTGTCTTGCTCAGGGACACCTCCACACTTAGCTAGGAGGAGGCGGAGGAGCCCGGGGATCGAACCAGCAACCTTCCTGTTGCCAGACAACCGCTCTTATACCTCCTGAGCTACTGCCGCTGCCCAAAGGACAAACAAATAAAGGCCGTCTCTGCAGCAGCTCGTCCTGCTCCGAGCTCACCTGAGCACAAAGCATGGAGGACGCCGCGTCGTGCCAGCTAGCAGGGCTGATGGTGTTTTTACAGGGTGGCAGCTCCCCGCTGACAGCAGGGAGGCTCAGTGTCTCCGCCTCGCCGTCTCCGCGCCCGGGCGACTTGGACTCGGAGCAACAATGCTTTTGTGGGATCCCTGAAGCCTCGCTAAGCCTCGCCTGGACGGGGCCCGTCCTGCGAGTGTCGGGTCACCGAAGGGCCACAGCGTGAGAGGGGCCAGCTGATCACTATATTTCACAAGTACAACGCTGTGTGTGTGTGCGTGAGTGTGTGTGTGTGTGTGTGTGTGTGCGTGTGTGTGTGCGTGTGTGTGCCTGAGTGTGTGTGTGTGTGTGTGTGTGTGTGTGGACTTCACGGCATCCCCATCTGCTGCGAAGGGCCCGTGAAGTCAGGTCTGTGAACTCATTAAAGCCGAAAGCAAACACGGTCGGAATGGCACTGAGGACCATTCGGCAAACGTCAAACACGGCCGTTTGAACCGGAAACGTTTGCAGGGACCCTCGGGCAGCCCCCCCCCCCCCCACCGCCACCTTCGGGGGCCACCGACCGACCCTGCAAGCGGAGGGGCCGCCGCCGGTATGCGTGTGTGTGTGCGAGGGCCAAACACTGGCGGTGCGGAGGGCCCATGAGGAATCTGACAGCGGAGTCTGAATGCCAGCCAGCCGCCCTCCCAGCTGACGGCTTGAGTAAGAGGAGACAATCAGCTCAGTCAGCGAAGAGCGGGAACACACACCCCGCCGCCACGCACACACACACGTGCGCACACACACACACACACACACACACACACACACACACACACACACACACACACACACACACACACACACACACACACACACACACACACACACACACGTGCTCGCATGCATATTAGTGGATTAGCTGGAGGGCTCCCTTGCACCTCCTTACTGCAGCGTAGGCACACCCCAGTCAACGAAACAAGCACGCTCAAACTCCAACCACACACACACACACAGACACACACACGCACACACGCAGGAATAGAGATGGACAGACTGATAGACAGAGAGAGAGACAGAGAGAGAGAGAGAGAGAGAGAGAGAGAGAGAGAGAGAGAGAAGAGGAGGAGCGACAGGAGGAGAGAGGAGACCATGCCTCAATCCTTAGTGTTGAGTGGGCGTCAGGCGTGTTGAGTGACACTTCCTCCCACTCCCGACACCCGTTGAAAATGTATACCCATCAA
>PIJE02005021.1:0-21411 GCA_002895965.2 Coryphaenoides rupestris | reverse complement strand
TATCTTATCGTCTGATCTTGCTATATATTTAGCCTATATATTTATATATTTGTATATTTTGACTCTACATGTAAATCTGTGAGTTTATTTGTATTATTCTGTGTATTTCTCTATTGTTTTATTGTACTGTATTGCTATGCAACCTGGCACAATAATTTCCTTCAGGATTAATAACGTTCTATCTTATTTTATCTTATCTTAACCAGCAGAAGATATCTGTGGCCGTGAAATCCTCACGTATCAAATACAAGCTACAGATGAACGACAACATAAAACACAATTAAAAAGTAATGAACTAAATGAATAGATTACACGAGAGGAAAAATACAATTAAAATAAAAACTGTGCAAACTGCGTGCGTCATCGTGACAGATCAACAACACGTTTGTAGAAAGCGACAGCACCACAGAGTCACGGTTAAAGAGTCTGTGGAGCCAGGCGTGGACTCACCTTGCCAGCCGGCCTGGCAGGTGCACTGGTAGCCCAGGTAGTCCGCGGTGTGGGCGCACGTGCCGTGGTTGGCGCAGGGGTTGGGGGCGCACGGGGTCAGCACCTCGGCACAGGTGGGCCCGCTGTAGGGCAGCTCGCACACGCAGGTGAAGCTGCCCACGCCGTCCACACAGTTGCCCTGGTTCAGACAGGGGCTGGACGCGCACTCGTTGATGTTCACCTGGCACAGGTTACCTAGCAACCACACACACACACACACACACACACCTGCGTTACAACATACTGTGGCGTGTGGCGAGCCCGTCGGCACGAGTGACTCAATGTAGTCGGTTATAGTTCCGGGTGAATCCACTAGGGGGCGCCGGAGGACTACGGTACAGAAACCCGCTGGCCATCTGCAGGACCCGACGAGAGATGAGGACTTGAACGACGGTGAGGTTACTGGTTAGTCAGCTCGTTAAATGTTCAGGCGTTCCCCCGGCTCACCTCTGAAGCCCTGGCGGCACTTGCAGCTGAAGCCGTTGAGCTGGTCGATGCAGGTGCCCGCGTTCTGGCAGGGGCTGGGCAGGCAGTCGTTGCGGTCCAGGTCGCAGTTCTTCCCCACCCAGCCGGGCTCGCAGTCACAGCGGTACCTGCCGGCCCAGGCCACGCGTTATAGAGACCGCTCTGAACCGAAATGTCATCGGGTAAACGTAGCCGAAGTGGCCAGTTAGGGGTCCAGCGAGCGGAGTCAGTGCTTTCTTTTTAAAGATTTATTTCACGAGAGCTCAAGCTGCGTACACAAGCTGGCAGAAGATAAACTAAACATAAATACCACAAGATATTCAAGCATATCAAACTATCAGATCGTTTACTCTCCATAACTCCCCAAAACTAGGTCCAGCTTTGTCCTCCCTCCCTCACGAACCTCCAAATATATAAAAGCATCTGCCAAATGTCCTAAATGTAAATGTAAATGATGCAAATGTTCTTAATTCATTAAATATGGGCCATTTGTGGCCATATAGAATGTGTGTTGTTTAAGTCTGGTGTCTCAGGACCCCATAATAAGTTCCCGGTGTTCCAGACGCACCGCTGTTTGCTCGTAAGCGGTGACGTCGTCCGGCAGACGCCGTGAGCGCAGGGGCTGCTGCTGCACTCGTCCACCTGGGAGTAGCAGTAGGGCGCCGTGAAGCCCGCCGCGCACTGGCAGTGGAAGCCGTTCTCCTCGTCCACGCAGGTGCCCCCGTTGCGGCACGGGCCCGACGCGCACTCGTCGATCTGCACGTTGCACTTGGGCCCTGTGGGACGGCGAGACGAGAGAGAGAGACGAGAGCCGCCGGTTAGGTCGCGCCAGCCATGCGGGTTCTGTGAACCACTGGCGGGTCCGGTGACCAGCGACGGTCGAGGTCTGTCGTTTACCAGTGAAGCCGGGCTTGCAGACGCAGTCGTATCGGTTGATGCGTCTTGCAGATGCCGTAGTCGCACGGGTTACTGGCGCAGTCGTCCATGTTGACCTCCGCAGTTGATGCCTGTGGAGGGGTCGGGGGTCGGGGGTCCGGGATGTTTAGAGGCCGGCGAGTGCAGACTAGCAGCTGTATCCTCAGTAATCATTTTTTCTCAGTATTACGTGCAATAATATTAATATTACTGCCCAACATCATGTGCAATACTCTCTATCATGTGCTATATTATTATTATTAATATCATGTTATCTCTAATATTACCTGTAATACTACTCTCATCTCCTCTCATCATCATGTGTAATATTATTAATGTCATGTCCAATACCTCTCCTACATTACCCTTTCAACATTATGTGCAATATTCTTCATTCATGATGCCAAATCGTTTTCGCCGTCTCAATATCTTATCTTGCCTATACATTTGTATATTTTGACGTTGTAACATTGTATATTTGTAAATCAGATATTATTCTGTGTATTCTCTATTGTTTTTATTGGACTGCGATGCAACCTGGCACAAGAATTTCCTTCGGGATCAATAAAGTTCTATCTTATCTCTTATCCCCGTACGTTAAGAGCGGCTGAAGCTTTACCCGAGGTGCCGTGCTGACACTGGCAGATGTACTTGTTGACCAGGTCCACACACTTGCCCCCGTGGTGACAGGGGTTACTGTGGCACTCGTTCAGCTGGTTCTCGCAGCGGTAGCCTGTGTAGCCCGCGTGGCACTGGCAGCTGTAGCTGGCGATGGCGTCCACACAGGTGCCGTGGTGGCAGGGGTCGGGCTGGCAGTTGTTCGTGTTGCTCTCGCACAGGGTGCCCTCGTACCCTGGGGTGGGGAGGAGGGGTTAACGGCGGAGGATGGGCGGGGTTAACGTGAGCGAGAAAACACACAGGAAACCACAACGTCAATTTGCTTCTATGTGCCGGAACAAAGCGGCCGTTTCACTTTAATACTCTCAGCAACGCTAACTTCTCTCGGTGTCTCTGTCTGCCTGTCTCTCTGTCTGTCTCTCTGTCTGTCTGTCTCTCTCTCTCTGTCTCTCTCTCTCTATAGTTTGGGGGTCTTTCCGCAGCGGTTTCTCAACTGTGCATGTGTGTGTGTGTGTGTGTGTGTGTGTGTGTGTGTGTGCATGTGTGCGTGTGTGTGTGTGTGTGTGTGTGTGTGTGCGTGGTGCCGGGTGGAGGAGGCGCCCAGCCGCTCTTTGTCCTGCGGGTGGAGCAGACAAAGGCCTTGCTACGTCAGGAGCACTTCAGCAGCAGAGTGGGGCCACAAACACACAGACAGCAAGCAGCTGGTCCGTGAAACAGAGTCTTTACCTCCACCACCACCAACCCCACCCTCCCACCCCCCCCACCCACCCCCCACCCAACACACCCCATCCGCCACCCAACACCATCTAGTATCGAACACCATCACCACCTTCTTACTCCTGCAGGTCAAGGTGGAGCACAGTAGCTGCTGTGTGTGTGTGCGTGTGTGTGTGTGTGTGTGTGTGTGTGTAAGAATGTGTGTGTGGTGGCGGTGTGTGTGTGTGTGTGTGTGTGTGTAGAATGTGTGTGTGTGTGTGTGTGTGTGTGTGTGTGTGTGGTGTGTGTGTGTGTGTGTGTGTGCTAGTGTGTGTCCTGGAACCTGGGGGGGGGGGGGGGATCAAAAGCCAGACCATAACACAACTGTGGCCCACGCACGCACACACACACACACACACACACACACACACACACACACATACCTCCCCCGCCCCCCCCCCCGCCCCCTCCCCCAGGTGTGCAGGACCCTCACCTTCAGCGCAGCGGCACTCGTAGCCGTTGGGTCGGTCGTAGCACTTGGCTCCGTTGTGACACGGCGTGCTGGCACACTCGTCCACGTCCATCTGACACATGGTGCCGGTGAACCCTGGGACACGGGGGGCAAACACAGGGGTCAAGGGTCAGCGAGAAGAACCCCAAGGTCGGAGGGCAGAGGTCCGGCAGGGCAGGGGGGGGCGGGGCAGGTGACGTCTGGCCAAGGTCGCGGCGGAGGTGGTTTTAACTGGTTAAGGACACGTCAACCGTGCCCTCGATCGCCGTAAGGCCTGTGACCTTGTGACCTCTCTGGGGGTTCGACTTCTGATGGGGGGGTGTACTGCAACATGTGACATGCACGGCCACAACATGTGAGATGCACGCCTGCAACATGTGATACGCATGCTTGCAACATGTGATACGCATGCTTGCAACATGCAACATGTGACATGCAACATGTGATACGCATGCTTGCAACATGCAACATGTGACATGCAACATGTGATACGCATGCTTGCAACATGCAACATGTGACATGCAACATGTGATACGCATGCTTGCAACATGCAACATGTGACATGCAACATGTGATACGCATGCTTGCAACATGTGACATGCAACATGTGATACGCATGCTTGCAACATGCAACATGTGACATGCAACATGTGACATGCAACATGTGACATGCAACATGTGACATGCAACATGTGACATGCACGGCCGCAACATGTGAGATGCACGCTTGCAACATGTGGTACGCATGCTTGCAACATGTGACATGAAACATGTGATACGCATGCTTGCAACATGCAACATGTGACATGCATGCTTACAACATGTGATACGCATGCTTGCAACATGTGATACGCATGCTTGCAACATGTGACATGCAACATGTGATAGCATGCTGCATGCAACATGTGATACGCATGCTTGCAACATGTGACATGCAACATGTGATACGCATGCTTGCAACATGCAACATGTGATACGCATGCTTGCAACATGCAACATGCAACATGTGACATGCATGCTTACAACATGTGATACGCATGCTTGCAACATGTGATACGCATGCTTGCAACATGTGACATGCAACATGTGATACGCATGCTTGCAACATGCAACATGTGACATGCAACATGTGATACGCATGCTTGCAACATGCAACATGCAACATGTGACATGTCATGCAACATGTGACATGCACACTTACAACATGCAACATGTGACATGCACGCCTGCAACATGTGAACATGTCCACGCTTGCGGTGTGTCACATGACATGCAAGGTTTGGTGCTGCTGTGCACCCTGAACCGCAGGGCACCACCGAAGCGCCCGGCTCAGAGGAACACAGCGTACTCATTGGATGTTGTTTACCAACACGTCTCTCTAAGCGGTGAGTA
The DNA here is from genome assembly GCA_002895965.2 of Coryphaenoides rupestris. Classification (NCBI taxonomy): domain Eukaryota; kingdom Metazoa; phylum Chordata; class Actinopteri; order Gadiformes; family Macrouridae; genus Coryphaenoides; species Coryphaenoides rupestris. The sequence continues at coordinate 16,325 of PIJE02005021.1, read as the reverse complement.
GGGGGGGGGGGGGGGGGGAGAGGGCAAGAGGGGCTGAGGAGGGGAGGGGGGGGGGGGGGGGGGGCGGGGGGAGGAGGGTACCGGGTTTGGTTCCCTGCGAGGGAGGCAGCATGAGAACGGGGGCCGGGGCACGATGCCCAGGGGTAGCTGCTACTGCTGCTGGTGATTCGGTGGGGTAGAGAGGAGAGGGAGGGGGGGGGGGGGGGAGGGGAGGAGAGGGAGGGAGGGGAGGGGGGGAGGGGGGGAGGAGGGGAGGAGAAGTGCAATTGTTTTCTTTCTTGGGAGGGGGGAGGACTCCCATCCCCTCCCTTCCTGCATCAGCTCTGCTGGCTCAATAGGAGGAGGAGATAGGAGGAGAGAGGAGGGGAGAGGAGGAGAGAGGAGGAGGAGAGGAGGGGAGAGGGGGGGGGAGGGGGAGGAGGGAGGGGGAGGGGGGAGGGGTGGCAGATAAATTGCGGAGAAAAGAATCTCATTAGGAGAGCTGCTGTTCGCCCAGCCACCGAGGGAGGGAGAGAGAGACTGCTGTCCTGCCACATTCCACCACATAGAGGGGGGAGGGGAGGAGGCGGGGGGGGGAGGAGGCGGGGGGGAGGAGGCAGTGAGGAGGAGGCAGTGAGGAGGAGGGGGTCACAATAAAGTCTTTGTTCAAGAGCACAGGCAGCTTTTGGGGACTGCCTGTTTTTTTACGAGTGGTGGCTCTGAATGCCAGCAGGCGCAGGCAGGCAGGCAGGCAGGCAGGCAGGCAGGCAGGCAGGCAGACAGACCGCTGGGGTGGAGGTGGGTGGGGTGGAGGTGGGTGGGGCGGGGCGGGGCGGGGCGGGGCGGGCCCTCACCCCGGGGGGGAGAGTGAGAGGTGAGAGCAGCAGCGTACCTGGCTGGCAGGTGCAGGAGAATCCGTTGACGAGGTCGCGGCAGACGCCGTCGTTGGCACAGGGGTTGCTCTCACAGTCGTCCACGTCGGCCTCGCAGTAGGTGCCCATGTAGCCTGGAGCACAAGACGTTAGACACCGGTTACACAGCAGTTACACAGCAGTTACATGAACACAACGTCCGCCAACTTCGATGAACATAACATCCGCCAACATAACTCAAATGACTCCTATTCTACCGCCAGGCGTGAGCGTGATTAGCCCTTCCAAGCGCTTTCCAAAAAACGGTGTCCTCTCCGGGGGTTTAGACGTCACGCGTGCTGGATAGATCACCCTACCAGCCTATCAGCCTACCAGCCTACCAGCCTAGCAACTGGTAGGCCGCTCTCTCTCCACCAGTCCACCTGACCTGCTGCTGTCCAGACCTTGATCCACCGTCCCGCCGCAGGGCTGCCGAGGTGAACCGTCTGCAGCAGGACGGTGGATCGGGTCGCGGGTGGAGCCGGGACGTCATCGGCCAGGCTAGCCGACGGTGAGGAGGAGGAGGAGGAGAGAGGTGGAGGAGGAGGAGGAGGAGGAGGTGGTGGAGGGGGGAGGAGGGAGGGAGGAGGAGGGAGTGGAGGGGGAGGAGGAGGAGAGAGGTGGAAAAGGCCTCTCTCCCTCTCTGTGTGCAGAGTGGAGCACAGAGCCTCCCTATTGTTCGGCTCCATTCCCACCACTCCGCCGCTCATTAGTATTCACAGCACACTCCTCCCCCTGGCCGGCCGGCCCTCTCTCCCAGCGGCCCTATAGAGCCCGGCCTCGGCTCTAATTTGTATAGTCCCCAGAACCCCGGGATGCATGCAGGACCGCGCGTGAGAGTTCCACTGGGTTTTGTTTTGTTGTCAATGAGCGTCCAGACCGAAACTCCGCTTAACTGTCTGGCGCTCTGACACCCGGGGAAAGCCTGTATTACCCCGGGGACATCAAAGCGCGCCGCAGTGCGTTACATAACGCCGCCGTGCCCGCCGCCGCGGTACAGCGGACCTGTTGACTACCCTTTCCCCCGGGAAGCTCTTCAAAAAACCTCTTGGGGTTACTCTCGGTCAAACTCATGAAGATATGACGTTAATAATCATGTCAAATAATAACACAGGCCACTCTGTGGACAGTTTTATTATACGTGTGACTGCATGCATTCGTAAGCCTACCTGGTTATAGATAGAGGCCTACCTGGCTACAGACAGACACCTGGGTACAGGTAGGAGCCTACCTGGCTACAGACAGACACCTGGGTATAGGTAGGAACCTACCTGGCTACAGACAGACACCTGGGTATAGGTAGGAGCCTACCTGGCTACAGACAGACACCTGGGTATAGGTGGGAGCCTACCTGGCTACAGACAGACACCTGGGTACAGGTAGGAGCCTACCTGGCTACAGACAGACACCTGGGTATAGGTGGGAGACTACCTGGCATGCAGATGCAGGTGAACTCCCCGATGCGGTCCAGACATGTGGCGTCGTTCTGGCAGGGCATGGAGAGACACTCGTTGATGTCGATCTCACAGCGGGGGCCGGCGTAGCCCCGCCCACACTGGCACTGGAAGGAGCCCTCGGTGTTCACACACTTCCCAAAGTGTTCGCAGGGGTTGGCGCCTTGAGGACAAACCGCATGACACCGTCGTCAGGATCCAAGATTCTGTGTTTTATTCGTGGTGGATGACGTGAGGTGGATGACGGGCTACGAGGAAGCGGCGGTGAAGAGGTGAAGCCCTCACCTATGGAGCACTCGTCCATGTCCTGGTTGCAGGCTCCGCCCACAAAGCCGGCGGGGCAGGTGCAGATGGCGCGGCCGTTCAGGGGGTTGGTGTCGCACACCGCGCCGTCGTTACAGGGGTTGCTCACACACGCATCGTCCAGGTGGCACAGGAGACCTGGGGGGGCGGGCGGGGCGTTCGTTATCCAGAATCAAACACAGGTGATTAGAGAGAGAGAGACAGAGAGAGAGAGAGACAGAGAGAGAGAGAGACAGAGACAGAGAACAGAGAGACAGAGACAGAGAGAGAGACAGAGACAGAGAGAGAGAGAGGCCACCCACCTGTCTTCCCGACGGGACACTCGCAGAAGAAGGAGGCCACGCGGTCATGGCACGTGGCTCCGTTGAAGCACACGGCGTTGGCACAGTCGTCGATGTTCTCACTGCAGTCGTCGCCCGTCCAGCCGTTGACGCAGACGCAGTTGTGTCCGCCGATGGTGTTGAAGCAGGTGCCCCCGTTGTGGCAGGCGTTGGGCTGCATGAGGCACTCGTTCACATCCTCCACGCAGTACTGACCTGGAGAGGACATCGTGCGTACATACGGAAGACGTCGTTCGTTTTTTTCTTTACTTCAGATCATAACCAGTTGAAAGGCCCGACTGCTTTACAGGCCAAATGTTGAACCCTAACGAGCGAGGAGAAACTCTCGTAATGATCCTCTGAGACGTGGACATGAAGAAGAGCACAGAGAAGCTCCCTCCTCAGGTGCCCTAACAGTAGTCCCTACCTGTCCACTCTGGAGGACACTGGCAGTTGTACGTGTTGACTCCGTCCACACAAATCCCTCCGTTCATACACCTGTGGCCCGGGCAGTCGTCCACGTTGCTCTCACAGTTGTGCCCCTCGAACCCTGGGGGACACGAACACAAGTTTCACACACACACACACACACACATCCGTCACGCTGTTTATTAGAGCAACAGCGGCCCCTAATAACTGAGCCCCCCCCCCGACCCATGCCTGTGTTTCCCAGGGCCGTGGAGGTGGGGCCCTAGCCTGGTAGTCAAGCCGTGCATTGCGTGGGGCTAGTGGGAGTGTTTATGTCTTCACATGTTTCCCAGGGCCGGAGAACCTCCCGGAAGCTCCCAGGAACGGCCGCCGCACCCCCGGCCCTCTCGGCCCCAGCGCTCCTCTGCGCTGTTTGCTTTTTTATCATCTCTCGCAGTTTCAATGACTTCCTGTCTGGCAGGAGACATTTCCTGTCCGCTCCCCAGAGGGATGCCAGAAGGCCCATAAAGTAAATTCCTCCCTCGCTGAGCGTGGCGGCGTGAGAGTGGGCTGCCTCTGTCAGCTCCCACGCTGAGACCCCTCTCTCCCCCCGAGAGCTCTATTAATAGCAGCACACCCCCAGATCGGCGTTACGTCACTCGCCTGGGAACGGTCCGCTACGAGGTACCACCACGACGTGGGAAAACAGTGGGAGCGCACGCTTCCCAACCTCTTCCAGCTTAGCGTGTGTGAGCGTGTTTATCGTAGCGTGTAAGGGACGGTGGGGGGTTTGGGCGGTTCTACCTGGAAGGCAGGCCACTAGTTAGGCGTGGCCGCTGGCTGGCGACTGTCCCGCGTTCAGGCCTGGGACGTGAGCCGCAGGCGGGTGAGGCACTCGCAGGAGTGCCCGCTGACCGGCGGATTGGCAGCCGGTACGAGCCAGTGCGTTGAAGCAGAGGCGCGTTTGAGGCACGGCCGGCTTCGGGCATCGTCCCGTCGTTGCGGCAGTTTTGCCTTTGTAGCGGCGGGGCAGCAGTTGTAGTGGCTGTTCAGTTGGTGCAGGGGCGCGTTGGCAAGGGGCGGTGGGCGGAGGCTACGTCAGGTGCAGTTCCTGGCCTGCGCTCGGTCACACCAGCGAGAGGAGAGAGAGGAGAGGAGACACGAGACGAGAGAGGGGAGGAGAGAGACGAGAGGGGAGTCATGAGGGTCGACCAGGCGGAACGAACGAGGACTACCTGCTGTAGACGAAGGCGAGGGTCCGTACCTCTGAATCTCGCTGGCGCACGGTGACTGTAGGGACTCGCCCCACAGTGGCCGCGGCACGGCCGCCTCCAGTTCCAGGCAGGAGCGAGCGCTGGCAGGTTCGGCCTGCTTGCATTAGAGGACCGTTTGCTGGGACGGGGACATTGACACACACACAACACACACACACACACCACAACCATGGACGTGCTGGAAACACTTGTGTGAAACTAGTGAAAGTTGGACTGCTGCAACGCACGGATGATTGGACGTTTTACTTGGATCCTCGTTACCCGTGGCCGTGCCTGACCGTTAAGGTGGCCACGGCCAGGTGCTTGCTCATGGGCCGGCAGACGTAGGATTTCACTTTCATGATCAACTTTTGCATCCACACTCGTTCTTTCATGAACCACATGAAACAGAAAGATGATTCCGGGTTGGGGAAACAAACAAACAGCAAACAAACAGCAAACATGCTTTTCTTGAATCGAGAAGAAAAAATAGACGTAGGCCAGCAGTATCCACTTCTTCATCAACTTGAATGTGATGTGATAGATACTTCACCAACACCACACCCAGCAACAACCACATATCAACACACACAGGCACCACACACACCAAGCACACACACGGCACCAGCAAACACACACATCCACACACCACAGAGCAACTACACACGCAGCAACTAGACCACACAAGGCAACACCAGGGACACCACACAGCAACACACATAACACACACCGCAACACCAACACACCCAACACCAGCACACACCCAAACAGCAACACACAACACACACACAACACAACCACAGCAACACACACAACAGAGCAAAACACAGGCAACACACCCACACGCAAACACCACACACGCAACACCACACCACACGGCCTCGGTGTTTTAGATGTGCATGTGTTAGGCTGGTCTATCTCACATGACTACGAAGTCTCTCCTCCACCTCTCATGGATTCTTGCGGTCCTTCAATGGGTCTTTCTGGTCTATCTGAGGGTCCTCATGTCTCTTGGTGTCTCTCCTGTCCTCTCATGGGTCTTTGGTCACCTCATGGGTCTCTCCTGGTCTCATGGGTCTCTCTGGTCTCTCTGGAGTCTCAATGGGTTCCTCTACATCGGTCTCTCCTCCGTTCCATCTCAACTGGTCTCTCTGAGGTCTCTTCTGCGTCCCTCATGGATTCTCTGGTCCTCATGGGATCTTCTCTGAAGTCTCTCTGTCATCTCCTCGTCGTCTCCTCATGGTCTCCAGACCATGCTGCGATGCGTCTTCAAGGCTTCCTCACATTCGACTCGCATGAGGGTTTTCTCCCCGCCCGGTGTACATTTCCTGTCAGCAGCATCACCCGCGTCTTCCTCGCCAGGGAATCGAGGCCTCGAACGACGCCTCACGTGACACCGCATGGCTCATATGTAGGCAGTACATGTAGGGGTTAAATTTAGGGTATGTCGGCTAATGTAGGGGTAATGTCAGGCATAATGTGGGGTAATGTAGTACAATGTGGGGTAATGTAAGGCATAATTGTAAGGGTAATGTAAGGGATAATATCGTAGGCATAAATGTGCTGATGAATGTAGGAGGTTACAATGCTCCATAAACTGTAGTATATTGTAGAGGTATGTCGGCCTACATGGTTCCTTAGATGAAATTCCTCGCTTTACCATTTCTCTAATGGCTTCGTGAAAACGGCCTGGGGCGGGGGGCCGATACTCTACACCCCCAGACCCCGGACGGGGGTGGTTAACCTTCTTTCAAACGGCACCCCTTGATGCTGCATGACAGGCTCATACGGTTCCTCCCGGGGAGCCGCCGGACCCAGGAAGCCCCCGGAAGGAATAACAATGTCCTCCTCCTCTGCAGTGGGGGGGGGGAGCTAATCAACTTTATATTGATGTGTGTGTCATGTAGAGTGTCGTGTGTGTTCCCTGCGCTCCGCCCCGCCCTCTATCCAACTCTACCTAGCTCATCGGCTCCTCAGGTCGGGCCTCAGGGAGGGGAGGGGGGGCAGGAGTCTCGCACAGAACCAAGGGCCCTTGCTTGTTACCAGCCTCTCATCCTCTCCTCTCTCTCCTCTCTCTTTTTTCCTTCCTCTCTGCCCTCCCACTCTCTCTCCTCCCTCACACTCTTCTCTCCCCTCTGTCTCTCTACTCACCCTCACCACTCTCTCTTTTCCCCCCCTCTCTCTCTTCTCCTGCGGCCTGTGCTATGTAAGGCAGTACTTGGTGGCAGCTGTTAAGAGAGAGACAGAGAGAGAGAGAGAGAGAGAACACACATTCTACATCCATCTGCAAACACTGCAGCGTGGGCGATTGGCTGGCTCAGCTCCCCCCCCCCCCCCGCCACGACCACACACACACACACACACCCCTACCTCCGACCCCGCCTCCCCACGACATGCTGACGCGGTCAAATCGCTCGAGTCCCGGTCTGTTGTGATGAGTATGTCAAGTCAGCGCTGGGAGGGTTGGTGAGGGAGTGGGGGGGCGGGGGCCGAGAGCGTGGGGGCGGGAGAAGGTACGTGGGGGGACGGAGGAGCGAGGGGAGGTGAGGAGGGGGGGGTGGGCAGGACCGGAATGTCCAGTATATTTCTGTAACTCCCGTCTCTGCCTCTTGAAACATGCAGCTCACAGTGAATCCACAATCCCCGTTGCCCGGCAACACTTACAGAACGACAAGCAAGCAGCTCACCCCCCTCGCCACACCTCCGCCTCACCGCCCGCCTTCAGCCCGGTCCTCTGTTGCTACTGTTCACGGCGAGCCGGGCCATTGCGGACGTTATTTAGGGCAACATTGAACGGCGTCTAGAGTCCAGATCTAGGAACCTCGGCTGTCCAACCCTGAACGGAACAAACAAACACGGTGCGTCCGCAAAGAAGAGGAGCTGGAGCGCCGCGGGGTGGGGGAAACCACACAGCACGGCCTCCATGTCTTCCGTCCTTTCCTCCTTCTCCTTTCCTCTCACAGCATCCTCCCCGAACGGCCAGCAGGTAAGGGAAGGTCGTGGGGTCTGTGGGAACCTGCCGGCAGCCAAGAGAGCACTCAGGGATCACGGAGGAGACCCGTTTGTATCTGAGGTGTGTTTATGACGGGAATCCACCAAGGTTATTTTGTCCTTCGGTCCAGAAACGGGGGCCAGCGAACCAACATTCTTTTGTCTAGACCTAACTGTGGCCAACTTGCTGCTCCCATAACACGCTGCCTTAGCACGATTCGCAATCACCGCTGGAGACACACTCTCCTTGTCCTTTTCCCCGCCCTGAGAAGGCCCTTATCGGCGCCAGCTCTCGGCCTTGCGGACTCCCCCCACCCGCCCGCCCGGGGTTCCGGAGCGCCACCCTCGTGGACGGGGGGGTTCAGCAGGGTGGGGACCCTGACCGGACAATTTTAGCAATGGCGCTTTGAGCGCGGCAGGGAGAGGTGGAGACGTGGCGGCGGCGGAGCGTGGGGGAAAGTGGGGGTAGTCTTTTGCGTTGCATGAAACAGGTTGAGGGGTTCGCGGCGCTGCGGTCCGGCGCCGTGCGCATCTGTCAATCTGTGCGGGGCGGATGGACGTTGGCATGTGGCTGGTGTTCGTGGCCCCCGAGCTGGAGCATGTCGGGGGCGGCGCACGGGGGGGGGGGGGGCACCACTGCCTCCAATGGCGTGCACGACAGCACACACACTCGCGGTACGACGCGGGCAGTCGTCAGATGGGAAAGGCCCATGCTTCATTACTCCCCATTACGCAACTCCCGGGGCATTGGGTACCGCATCACTACCAGTGCAAGCAAACCCTTTGCAATGCATTGGCGAGCGCACGCAACAACACCGCACGACACACACCAACCACACGCGCAGGCCGCGGGGACTTACACACGCGAAGTCCATGAACGAGGTGTAGATCGCATGAGGGAAGGCTTGTTTTTAAGAGTGAGAGGAGGACTTGAGAACGCAAAATGATTGGAACATCGCCGTGGCATCCCGCGCGTTCCTGGGCGTCAGGGTCCTTTTGATTTTTGCGCGTGACTGGCAGGCACCGACACGCCGCGGTGTAAGCGAATGCCGGTTCCTGTGGCGGGGGCTCGTTGCGGCGCCGTAACGGAGCTCATCTTTTACAATAGACTCAGCACCTCCAGCCGCGGGTCAGAGGGCCTCAGACCCGGGGGGTCAGATGGATGATTCACTGTAATCACGGACTTGGGTCCAATGCGAGCCATATGCTTGTCCCCGCACAAAATGAACATGACAACATGAATCCACAAGATGTAACGTTAAAAGGATCCCGGATACTCGTTTCTTTGGACTGTGTTTTTCGCTTTATTGTATCCTTTTGGATGTACTGTCGTTGAATGTTGAACCTTCAGGAGAGTGGTGTGTGAGTGTTGTTGGCGGCGCTTCAGGGCTTGTAAGAGAAGCCGTGTCTTCAAGTCTTTGTGAGAGTCCTCCCTGCAAGAGGGCCCCCCCCGGCTCACAAAGCGCTGCTCCATCTCCGTCCCCTTTTCAGCAAACAGCAGATTGGGGGTGGGTAGCGTTTTGGGCCAATCAAAGAGCCAAAGTGTCCGACGTTTGTGTGCGGGTGGGGTGCGTGGTGGTGGTGTGGTGGTGGAGGTGTGGGGTGGTGGTCGGGTGTCGGGGAGGCAGGGGAGTGACCCAAAGCCGTCTTTAGGTCTGAGGTTATGGCACCACGTCCTGTGCGGTAGCTGGCAACAGTACCACGGTGCTTGACAGCCGAGGGAGGGGGGGTGGGGGGTTCCAGTGTTTGGGAACCGGGTTCCGTGAGGACAGTTGCAGAACTGGTACGCAGGTACGACTTAGTGCACACGTGACGGCAATTCACACCTCTGGGAAAAAACCCCTCTGTGTGTGTTTGAAGCATTTCATAGTTTAAAGTCCAAAGTTTACATTTAACAATGGTGCCTTGGCAGACAATGGGGGCATTGAGGAGCCCACAAGGCTGTTTCCACCGCACCCCCCAGAGCATGAATATTAACTATGTGAACATCAGCACAATTAACCTTCTCCCAAAGAAACGCAAATATTCATGTTCAAAAGGGGAGATTGTGCCGTCTAGGTATTTAGTGGGACAAAATGTACGCAACTAACATACAACTGCGAGGCCTATTTTCATCAATAACCCGAGTGACGAGGCAGAAATTGTCATTTAAATTGTCAATTAAATCACAGCTCCACGGGGAACAAAAACCAACATTCATTATTAGACAATAGAACTCGCAGTGTCTCATTGTGAATGTGGCTCCAAGTAGCAGGATCCACTTTCCTTAGAAATGGTACTTGAAATGTTAGATTGGAAAATAATTCTCCTTGACATTTTTGGAATAGTAGACATGTGCCCATAACCACACTGCTTGGGTCTCAGGGTTGAGGTCTTTCAAAGCATTCCTCCAAACCTAAACTGAACCAGACTTCTGGAAGAACGGTGAAGTAAATACTGTTAAGACTTAACGTCTTTCGCCCCAAAATACAAGACCAACGCCAAAGCCTGTCCAAGTACTTTGGGTCAACATTCTGTTACCAAAGTAACATCCGTCTGACGTGCCGACGCCTTGGCAACGCTCGCACCCGGAGAGCTGGGAGAGAGCGTTTCATGTGCCTGAGAGACGCAGCGTGAATGTGAGAGAAGTGGAATCAGGCGTCCACCTGACGGTCATAAAATCATGTCGTTACCTCTTACTGCTGATCGTTCAAAGTGTGGCCCGCGTCGGCCAAGCCCAAACTAAACTGTCAAGACTGAGGTTTCTTAATAACACACAGCTTCCCTGTGATAAGGTGTAATGAACCGTGACCCATAAAACACTGGAGACCTTTCAAATAACGGGTGTGGTTCCGTCTTATCTTCTAAGACATCTTTAAATCATAAAAAGCAAATATCCACAGCGTGGGAATCATCTGACGGTGTTTTGCACATTTCCTTGTGTTACAAGTGAGTGGAGCCCACATTTAGCCAAAACGTTGCTCACGTCTCCGCTTCCCACTAATTATTATTACTGGAAAATTCAGCTTGATGGAAAAACAAAGATATTTTTCCTGCAGTTGTTGAGGAGGAGTCATTATGCACAAAAATGAAGACTGAGGAACCGAGGGGAACGTCACTTCAGAGACAGCGGCTCTCTCCCCTCCAGAGCCGGGAGGCACATGAGACTCCAAACCAAGGGATGAAGACTCTGGGCAGCTCTTCCTCTGCCAGCTAAACAATCACAACATGTCGGACCTTTACTGTACATGAGTGTGTGTGTGTGTGGGAGTCGGTTTGTGTCCATGTGTGCTCATGGTCATAAGAGCCCGTAATGACTTTTCTTCTGGTCAATGATTCATGTGAGGAGGGGGAGGTGGAGGACGAGGAGGAGGAGGAGGAGGAGGAGGAGGAGGAGGAGGAACGGGGATCTCCGCCATTAGAGAGAAGGAACGACTTGAACTACAGACAGGATGTGCGCACTCGGAGGAGGTCACCACTTCCTGCTAAGGAGCCTGGGAGGGAACCACCAGTCCCACACTCTCTTAAAAACACACTGGTGACCCCTGAGAGATACCAGCCACCTTTAATGAGCCCAACTCCCCTCATCACGGCGTTCTCGTCTGTACACCAGCCCCCCGCCACCAGCTCCAGGGGGCTCCTCCGAGCTGCCCTGTGGGGTCCTGGCATGACGGATGGCTCCATCTCCCCGTCAGCCTATCATGACTGATGATTTGGGCCACGACGTCGGCTCACAAAATGGCAGAGTAACTAATTGCAAATCAAACACACCATTCCAAGCTGTGGAATTCGCTTCGTGACGCTGGGCTGGTGGTCTAATGGCATTCCTGAGCCCAACCGCCACAGGGAACGGTTTGAAGCGCCGGACAATAACCTGAAAGCAAACGGGCGGAATCGAACCGACGGAGCATTCCTCCCTAATCCACCGTAGAGACACCAGAGAGACAACATGACGGCTGGGGCTCCCCGGACACAACCACAAACACACACACACACACACACACACACACACACACACACACACACACACACACACACACACACACACACACACACACACACACACACACACACACACACACACACACACACACACACACACACACACACACACACACACACACACACACACACACACTGTTCTGGTGTGTTGTTATCCACAAGTAAACACACTCAGGGACACCACTAGCTCATCACCAGGAACCTTTTTATCAACGTTAATCTTTATGAATTATGAGAATAATTAGGAAGTCAATTCAAAGTACCGCCTCTCTGGTTTGTAAGGGAGCACATTGCAGCAGGGCAGAGCGTCCGGGTAAACCTCTCCGACGTCTACAATGGCGTCAGTGTCTGTTCCCTGTCAGCCTCTTGAGTTGTTCTCCTCCGCGGAGCCGAGGAGGTGCCCAGAGGCTCATTAAGTACAACACTCCCACGATATATAGGCTCACATCCCCGCCGGGTCATGGCCAGACACTCATAACATACAGAGAGCCACTGTATCGCCCGCTGGGCGGAAAAAAAGATGCTTCTTCATTTTGCACGGTGATCCAAGGAGAGGGGAACCGTAATCTGGGAAGTGCCACTGAGAGGGCGAGAGGCAGAGAGAGAGAGAGAGAGAGAGAGACAGAGAGAGAGAGAGAGAGACTGAGACGGAGAGAAAGAGAGAGAGACTGAGACGGAGACAGAGGACTTGTGATACAAGACTTGGCACAGCGAGGAGGTCTTTGTTGCTGCCTCTGTGTGAGAGATGGACCATATGTTTGTGGAGCTGCCCGTGAGCTGTGGGCTCCACGGCCCTGCGAGCTCGTCTCCCCCAGCATGGGGGCAGAAGCTCGCTCAATGGTAGCACCTGGCCCTCCGCTCGCCCCTTTGTCAAGATCTGACTCGGCCGGATTACCATCACAACATCCACCAGCTGTCCTCTACGCAACCCTACCCCTCCACACACCCCCCCGCACCACCGACACACAGGGACACCCTAAAAGCCCCCCTTTTATACCCCACACCCCGCCCAACACTTCCAGCTGGATCCTCTCTCTGAATGACACCCTCTCAATCTGCCTAATTATCGGGCCCTCCGGCCTCTCTGCCGTGGCCCTCCGCAGGGCCACGCATTCCGCCGGGGGGTGGGAAGGGGGCCGCCCTACGCCAGGACGGACTTCCCGGTCCTTCAGCCGGTGCACACCCTCAGCCCTTCAGTGTCAAGTGCAAAGAAATGTGGTTTTAACAATCTGACACACAACTAGAGAATGGGGGGGGGGGGGGGTTTGAAACCACTGCTAGTCCTATCCATCATGACTCGACTCCATGATAAACGTTGTTGGACGGATAACAATTCATTCATTTAAATAACTCATAGGCTCCACGTGACCTTGGACACTTCTGTGTGTCTCCTTAACTATATTTCATTGTTCTGGTCATCAATCAAGAACGTGTGCACCGCCTGTGGTCCACCTGTGCTCCACCCGGGCCAGCCTCCTCCACCCTCTGAGAGTGGAGGAGAGGGCCGCTGGCTACAACAGGTGTGCGAGGATTACTCTTGTAATCCTGTATCATCGTCTCCTCTGGATCCTCGACTCAGTTACGCACGGAGCGGCCCTGCCAGCGACCCATAAAGAGAACGGACGGGCCGCCGAAGACAAAAGCCAACCTTCTTCCCCATCTCCAATCCATATTCTACGGCAGTCAAGTCAGAGTGTCTGGTTCACGGTTGAAAACAACAGTCAAGAGATGTTTTGCTGGAAGGTGGTGAGCGAGCGAGCGGCGGCCTCGGCCACAGCGGACCACAGGCGACGCCACCCGGGGTGTTTTCAAGCGAGACCATTTTGTGGAGCCTTTTCCCCCGCCAACAAGCGGAGCCGGTCCAGCTCGTCCTCGCTCCACTCCCCCCTTTCTTCTCCACCTTTCCCCGCCCTGATCTGCTGGTGCCGGGTTTCGGCCAGGTAACCCAGCGGAAGAAAGGATTCTTTTTAACCCCAGTTTGGGATCTCCCGTTACACCGGGCTCCCTGGGGAGGAGGGTAGGGGGGGGGGGGGGGGTGGTGGCTTCAGACCTCACCTCCGCCCGCAACTGGTCTGAACATTCCCCCACAGCGGCAATGCTCTGCCTGTCTGCCATAACAAGGGTGACTTAACCATGCTGTCCTAACCATGCTGTCCTGACCATGCTGTCCTAACCAGGGTGTCCTAACCATGCTGTCCTAATCAGGGTGTCCTAACCATGCTGTCCTAACCAGGGTGTCCTAACCATGCTGTCCTAACCATGCTGTCCTAACCAGGGTGCCCTTACCATGCTGTCCTAACCATGCTGTCCTAACCATGCTGTCCTAACCATGCTGTCCTAACCAGGGTGCCCTAACCATGCTGTCCTAACTAGGGTGTCCTAACCATGCTGTCCTAACCAGGGTGCCCTAACCATGCTGTCCTAACTAGGGTGTCCTAACCATGCTGTCCTAACCAGGGTGCCCTAACCATGCTGTCCTAACCAGGGTGTCCTAGCCGTGCTGTCCTAATCAGGGTGTCCTAACCAGGGTGCCCTTACCATGCTGTCCTAACCATGCTGTCCTAACCAGGGTGCCCTAACCATGCTGTCCTAACCATGCTGTCCTAACCAGGGTGTCCTAACCGTGCTGTCCTAATCAGGGTGTCCTAATCATGCTGTCCTAATCAGGGTGTCCTAACCAAGCTGTCCTAACCAGGGTGCCCTTACCATGCTGTCCTAACCATGCTGTCCTAACCAGGGTGCCCTAACCATGCTGTCCTAACTAGGGTGTCCTAACCATGCTGTCCTAACCAGGGTGCCCTAACCATGCTGTCCTAACCAGGGTGTCCTAACCGTGCTGTCCTAATCAGGGTGTCCTAACCAAGCTGTCCTAACCAGGGTGCCCTTACCATGCTGTCCTAACCATGTTGGGGGGAGGGCTTTAACGAGGCTGTTGTGGGACATGAGTGTCTCCTTTCCCCGAGACATTCCTTCACTTTAATAGTGCTTCTCGTTATCGGTGTTACAAACTGTGTGATTACACACACACACACACACACACACACACACACACACACACACACACACACACACACACACACAACCCAGCCACACACACCGGCTGCCACTCCCCCAACACAACACACAGATACACAAAGAATGTACATATTATGTTCCAGTGTGCTCTGGTATTATATGATGGTATTATTATACTGTATATCGTGGTATGTATTGTGCTCAGCCCAGTTGAACGTCGCAGGAAAACGGTCTTTGTAAGTCTTTGCACTTTGCGTTTGCACACAAGACGCCATTAAGATGACACATTGAACAGTTTAGCCAGAGAGGAGCGTCTGGGTCCAGCTAATGATTAATGACTGCAGGAATGGACATACTGCCCAGTTACACGCTGTTTAAACACACTGCAACACTGCAACACTGGTATATATAGAAGTTCAAAGGATGATTATCGACATTCTGTTCACGACACATCTGTCCTGTGACCTCTCACCTCTCACCTCGGCATTAAGGTCAAAGGGTGACCGGGGGGATTAGACAACATAGCCTCAATGTGCCGGTTTGGAGGGACGCAGCAGCAGCAGCAGCAGCAGCAGGTATTGTATTGTTTAGCTCGTCTGAAGCACCCAGGCATGGTTCCTACACCCAGGGGGACATAAAGCACCGATGACCCCCCCGGACCCCCGGGCTGTAGGGCCCTCACGCCCCCCCCCCCCCCACCCCCGTCCCGTCCCCACAAAGCAAAAGCCTTTATCTCGCTCATCTCTGGGGAAGAGGAGAGACGGCGGAGATGTGCCAACAGAGGCGGGAGAACACACACGACGGAGGAGTTTAAACGCAGCAGGTGAAAAAAAACCCACCGGAGCCTCATATCGCCCACGGAGGAACAACACGTCAATTAAGGGAGAAGCCGTGTCGTGTCTCAGCAGCCGAACGATGTCATTTATGTCTGACAAAGCCGCTGAACAGGTCCACGAGGTGTGAGCCAGCGCAACGTGCCGGGACCGGCCCTCGCCGCCCCGCTGTTACGGTAACGACGGGATTTACAGTCTTGATGTTGAAAGATACCGATCAGATCAAATCTACACACAACAGGTGGGTACATCTGGAAACAAAATAGTCTTGTCTTGCTTCATTTGAGCGCCACTGTACAGAGACTCAAGAGACAGACGGGTCAGAGCTGAGTGACAGACAGACAGACAGACAGACAGATCAGAGTGAGTGACAGCTTCGGGTCGGGGGGGGGGCGGGGGGGGGGGGGGCGTGGCGTCCCGGAGGGTGAGACACTTACATGCACTTGAAGGGCGACTCCACGCATGTGCCTCCATTTTCACACGGCCGGCTCTTGTCCAGGCAGCGGTATCCTGGAAGGGAGACGCAGGGGTCAGGTCAGACTGAGGGAGGTCAACACAGAGACACTCACACCACGGAGCCACCGGGATGTCACGTCATAAGAACAGGATTACTGGTGCAAACCGGTGTGCTATCGTAACCTCCTGCATTGAGTCGGTTAATTGAAACGAATCGACTCTGGTTGAACAGTGAATCATTCTGCAGACACGCCCGCCAGAGTGCTCATTCTCTCAGTCAACAGATAAGATTTGCTTTCCCAGAACCCTGCTGCTGCTGCTGCTGCTGCTGCTGATTGAAAGCACTTTTATCCACAAGCACATGTGGTGAATTAACACGTTTTTAATGTCTTTGTCTTGCAGACCACTGGTGTCTCCTGGC
>PIJE02005020.1:11266-16266 GCA_002895965.2 Coryphaenoides rupestris | reverse complement strand
AAAAAAAAAAACAACTCAAGGAGAACGGAAATGAACAGGAGAAACAATGGCGTCGACACAACACGGCGACGTGTTTATATTCTTCTTCCGTTTTACGTCAAATTGTCGCGCGTCTCCTGCGAACGCCGGCGAGACGGTGGGGATGATGAAGACGCCGCTTGAAACGGGCAGCAAAATGGGTTTTTGAACCGCGGGGGTTAATGAACAAAAGTCCCGGGTGTCGAGTTAACCCGATCGACGGCGGGGGCGGCAAAAAACACCTACCTACAGGTTTTCCGTTCGAAAGAAACTATTTCATTTTGTGTGTGTGTGTGTGCGCCACATGTTTCCCAAGACGAGACCTGCGCCCAACCCCCCACCCCCCCCACCCCCACCCCCGTCTAGAAAAAAATACAAAATAAAAATGTCAAAAGAAGTTCAGTGTTCAATAAAATGTTACCCTCCTCCTATGCCCCCCCCCCCACTTCACACACACACACACACACACACAACACCACAGCCCACCTACCGCCCACCACTCAAGTCATTTTTTTTTCATTGAAAGTGGATTCTAACTCGCTTATAAACATCATTCCGCTCAATCAGAGCTGGTTTAGATCAAATGGCAGATTTCTTTTGGGGGGGGGGGGGGCACAACGCTGCTTACAGATGCCTTCAACCCCCTCCTACACCCCCACCACCCACCCACCCACTCTACCCCCCCAAAAAAATCCCAGGATCTCATTCTGTTAACACGCTGGCACACTCTCTTTAAGGCTGCTGGGGACGTACGGCTGTCACTGTATTTTGTCAGCAAAGCGCCATATTTCTTTCGGGAGTTCTGAACCTGGCACTCAGCGGGGTGGAAATGAAAATAAGGCAGCACATAAACGGAGCAGAGTCAGACGTAAATCACCTAACACACACGGCGCGCTGGGGGAGGAGGAGGAGGAGGAGGAGGAGGAGGAGGAGATGGTGGTGATGCTGGTGGATGGTGGATGGTGCATGGTGGTGGTGGTGGCACACTGCTGGCTGTCAAGGAAACGCCACCCCCCCCCCCCCACACACACACAACACACACACGTCCCCACCCTTCTTGGAAGCAGAAAAAAAAACTGATTGGACAACAGCCATTGCACGTTAATCAACCATCACATGACAGACGTGTCCCCTTATGACACAGAGCGCTAGTCACACACACACACCATTACACACACACACACCACACACCACACACACACATGTGGCACGCACACACATATGCCAAGTGGGTGACTTGTACGCACATGCTGGCAAACACGCAAAAGCACACACAGGACCACACACAGCACACACACACACACACATCACTCAAATCACACACTTGCAATCACACACATCACAAAACACATCGCACACACCACACCACGCACAGAGACCACCAATCACACAGACACACGCACACACCACAGACGACACACACTGCACGCACACGCACACACTCACACACAGACAGCAAAGAACACCAAAGTATGTCTGGCTTTATGACTCCTCCGAGTGGAGCTATTTAAAGGTGCCTTGTGTTTGTTTGTTTGGGTGTCGTGTGGGTGATCCCGCTGTGGCGCTCCTTAAAGGGCTCCCTTTGAAGACGTAATATCGGCGGATCACTCGGATCACGCTGGCGGGTCGCCTCTGCTCACCGTGCCATGAAAGCACGTTCTGTGTGACATGCCTCGTGTGTCAAGCGATAATGTTATTGTTGGAACAAAAGGCTTTCACCGCAGAGGCATCATTTTATTACAATGATATTTGCCCATTTTGTTCTTTTTTTTCCCCTTTTTCTTTCTTCATTAAAAACCACGGCTGTTTTTATAAAGATGGTGGTTTTTTGGTTTGCCAAGTGTGGCCCTTACGCTGGAAAAGTCTTCAAGAAGAGACCGACCGTTCATCGACTGCAGAAGTGCACATGGACTTGGAGTTGCTTTAACATATGTGGAGCATGTAGCCCACATATGAACCATATGAATGTGTGGTTGAAGTCAGGGAATATGACGCTTCTCCCAGTCCCACCATTTCCACTCTTCAGTCACGTTTATATTCACATCAGATATTGTGTATCAAAGCCCCACCTCAGTATGTGTGAATAATTCCTGTAGAATCTGACGCAAATCTGTAAAACTCACACACAGTCATGAATAATATTCCCCTGCGGTTGCTACATAATTTCTCCACTTTTAGCAATGTCAAGCCTCTTCTGAACCCCTCGCTGAATAAAACTTGAAAATAATCGAATATATCCTTTAAGCTAATAATAATTATCTAATTAGGCAGGAGAACATATTCAATTCCACTCTGCTATTGTTAAACAAATGTGCCTAATGATGCTCTCGTCGTGTGGGTGGTGTTGTGTTCAGTGGAAGCCTGTCTACAAGATGATTGGTTTTGCACACACACACACACACACACACACACACACACAATGCTATGCTGATTGAGCTGGAGAGCCATTCTATTCAAGAGGTGCTCTCCAGCTCGAGGGTCCCCACCGTGGGACCCCGACAGGTCCCTGCAGGTCAAACCATTGAATTAAGTCCTCCGTTTAATTCCAGATGATTTCTGGAATTAATTCCTGATAATTTCTGGGGCGAGAAAAACACCTGCTGCAGACCTCGTAAACCGAACAGCACCTTGTCAACGTGAAGACGCTATTAAGACAATATTGTGATTTAATATAGACCTAATATTTCATACGTTTATCCAAAAATGTCCTGAAATAAATATTGTATCGAGTAGGTACTTATTGTACACACAACCAGGGCAGGGGGCAGGGTTTTGGGGGAAGTATATTAACGTGATACCATTGCATCATCATATCAAGTTTTCAAGTTTCAAGTTTCAAGTATTTTATTGTCACTTCACAATTTACACGTGAGTCTAAGCAGTGAGTGAAAAACTTTTTGTGCAAAACGCCCGACAGCCGACAGTAATTATAAAGGAATACAAAATAGAGTAAAACTACAAAATAGAAATAGAACTATAAATATAATTCTATGTAAAATAAGTAAATGAAATCTAAAATGAAATCTAAAATGAAATGGAATATACAGCAAAAATATCCACGTGAGCAATACACATATAAATCGATGTACTAAAATATACATTGTTATATGCTGACATTCACAGAATGTCACAGAATACCTTCCCAGACAGTCGACACAACACTAGCACCAGCAGTTGGCACCAGGACTAGCACTAACACCAGTACTAGCACCAGCACTAGCAGTAACACTAGCACCAGGACCAGCACTAGCAGTAACACCAGCACTAGCACCAACACTTAGCACTGCTACCAGCGCTAGCTCCAGCAGTAACAACTTATCACCAGGACTAGCACTAGCAGTAACACTTAGCACTAGCATTTAGACATTGATGCCGAACTTGTTCAGCAGCCTGATGGCCTGACTGTGGAAGCTGTCTCTGAGTCTGCTCACTTGATACTGCGGTATCGCCTGCCTGACGGTAGAAGTGTGTACAGTTCGTGGCTGGGGTGGTTATTGTCTTTAATAATCCTGTTTGGCCTTGGCCACGCACCGCCTGGTGTATATATCCAGGAGGGAGGGAAGCTGACCTCCAACGATGTACTGGGCCGTCCGCACCACCCTCTGTAGTGTTCTACGCTCCAGTGCGGTGCAGTTCCCTACCAGACGATGATGCATCCTGTGAGAACACTCTCGATGGTACAGGAGTAGAATGTTCTGAGGATGCGAGGGCACATGTTGTATTTCCTCAGTCGCCTGAGGAAATACAGGCGTTGTTGGGCCCTTTTTCACCACGTGTGTGGTGTGCGTGGTCCATGTGAGGTCCTCAGAGATGTGCACGCCGAGGAACTTGAAGCTGCTGACCCTCTCTACTGCAGCACCGTCGATGGAGATGGGGGCGTGCTCTCCTCTCCGCTTCCTGTAGTCCACGATCAGCTCCTTGGTCTTCTTGACGTTGAGGGTGAGGTTGTTTTCTTGGCACCACTGTGCCAGTGATCCAACCTCCTCCCTGTAGGCTGTCTCGTCGTCGTCGGCGATCAGACCCAACACTGTCGTGTCGTCAGCAAACTTGATGAAGACGTTGGAGCTGTGCATAGCCATGCAGTCGTGGGTGTACAGGGAGTAGAGGAGAGGGCTCAACACGCATCCCTGAGGGGCTCCAGTGTTGAGGGTCAGCGGCTCTGAGGTGGTGCTGCCCATCCTCACCACCTGGCGGCGGCCCGACAGGAAGTCCAGTATCCAGCTGCACATGGTCGGGTGCAGGCCTAGACTCCTGAGCTTGGTGTCGAGCTTGGCAGGAACTATCGTGTTGAACGCTGAGCTGAAGTCCACAAACAGCATTCTCACACAACAGTTCTTCCCCTCCAGGTGAGAGAGGGCGGTGTGAAGTGCCATGGCAATGGCGTCGTCGGTGGATCTGTTTTGACGGTACGCAAATTGCCATGGGTCCAGCGTGGCAGGCAACATGGAACAAATGAAGTCCTTGACCAGCCTCTCGAAGCATTTACTGGCAATCGAGGTGAGGGCTACGGGTCTCCAGTCATTCAGGCAGGTTACCTTGGGGTGTTTAGGGACAGGCACGATGATGGACATCTTGAAGACCTCCCTCCTCCCTCTCCCCCCCCCGTGCTGTGTAACATGGTATAGCTGTATAAGGAGGTGGGGGGGGGGGGGGGGTGGCGGTGGGGCGGGGGGCGGGGGGGTGGCTTGTTGTATGATTGAGTGCGGCGCCTCCTCTCGCGACAACGTGGGTCGATATCTACACAGTGTCAGGCTGATAGGGGCTGTTGGGAACCTGACACCGGGTCACAGGTTGTGGCAGTGGGGGGTTACCCAGGCCCCCCATTACCATACACACACTCGCACACACGACGGTGCCACATCTGTCATTCAATGTGACGGATGTCCCCGATGTCTCCGGTCGGACGGTTTGAACAAGTGGACCATGGGATGTTAGTTATGTTGAGGTTGTTATTTTCGCGGGCATGTTCAGTTTGTTGAAAG
>PIJE02005020.1:0-5000 GCA_002895965.2 Coryphaenoides rupestris | reverse complement strand
AGAACGTTCTTCCAGTGAAACCGGGAAGTGAAAAATAACTGCTCTATAAACAAAAATAACATTTAAAAAGCCATATAATAAACATAATTTTTGTAAACACCACACCTCAGACTGATATTTCTCTGTACAGACCTTGCACTCAGCTAATAAGTAGTTAATATTTGATGTGTTAACATGTGACATGGGAGACAAACACTGATCTGAACATTAAGCTCGCTGTAGCTGGCTAAGTATTTATCTCTCTGCATTGCCGTTCCGTTTTGAACCAAAACAATGTGTGTGTAGTAAAATAAAAACCTTGCAAGGTCTTATTTCTCCACCGCGGGCAGCGTTCACCGTGCACACGATCGTATGTCAAAGAATCTGCGCTTCAAACGGCAGCGTTACCGTACGTACTGATGTTCCAGCGCCAGCGTTTACGGTTCGTAAATCCGCCAGACGGCCTGTTGACGGACACACTTGTCAGTCCATCACAGGGAACTCCAGCAGTGTCCACTTCCAGCGGGGAAGCGCTTTCTTATTGTTATTGTTTCCAAATAACCGCTTTGATTGCTGCCAGTTTACCTCTAAATAGAATCAATGGATACAGCGGGCCCTCGTTGAGGAAGTCAATACCATGCCCCGTGTGTGTGTGTGTGTGTATCCAGGAAGTTGTTGTTCACAGCATAATAAATTAATAAGAATACATTTTATTGTAAGCGCCTTTCAAAGCACCCAGGACACAGCACAATCAGGCATAGGCACAGCCTCCGCCACCAGCTTCCATGCCAAATTGACAGAAAAACAGTGCATTCAAATATTATTGCTAAATCAGCACTCTGCCCCAAATACGGTATTTGCTGAAACGAAAGAATTACGGCAATATCATGTGTCAATCAAAATACCTTCAGATATTGCTATTGCAGGTAAGTTGTTGTTATTTTTCTGTGTGCGTGTGTGTCTGTGTGTGTGTGTGTGTGCATGCATGTGCGTGCATATGTGTGTGTGTGGTGTGTGTGTGTGTGTTGTGTGTGTGTGTGGTGTGTGTGTGTGCATGTATGCGTGCACATGCATGTGTGTGTGTGTCTGTGTGTCTGTGTGTGTTTGTGTGTGTGCGTGCACGTGTGCATGCATGCCCATGCCCTCGGCATTACCAGTACCTTCCTCTCACCCCTGTTCAAGCTAAATTTAGAAACTCGCAGACACTCGTCAAACATGACAGCATCGTCATGACGGCGACAACTCACAACCCATTCCCGGGCCGCGTCCCGGGTTGTGCGTCCGGGCTAATTGTTCCCCAGATGTGAATATATGCAGTCGACCGTCGTCACGGCTGATCCACGTGGTGGCCCACGCAGGTTAATCTGAAGTGAGAGCAGATTCCTGAGGAAATCAAAAACATCCCAATTGGCTGACAGCCCCAGTTAGCGGCGTGATTCCGGAGTGACGAAAACTGCGTCGCCATTGGACGCAGACTACCCCCGCGCCCCCCTCCTCCTCCTCCTCCTCCGCCTCCTCTTCCCACTGATGAGCGCTCATTGGAAATGTGTTTGATAGGCGCTCCTTAGAGATCTGTCCTTAGGCACGCACACATGCACACGTGTGCGCACACACACACACACATGCACACACACACACACACACACAAACACAGACATACAGCTATTTTGGGACACTCGCATACGTATATGCAATCAACATACAGTATTTACACGCACACGCAGACTTGCTCATGCACACACACACACACACACGCACACACACACACAGACACACACACGCATACTTGCACACAGACGCACACCATAGATACAGTAGATTAGAGTGACACTCGCCCACTTGCGCAGAACAACACACTGAGAGACACGCACTGAAACAAGCCATCAAAAGGATGAAATCCAAACTCATGGATGTCAGTGAGCTGTGGGTTGATACCTGCGGATGTTTTGAAGTGACAGATTGGACCAGCGATCGACTGAATCCACCGCTTTCCTGCTACACTGCTATGCTTGTTGATGATGTACATTGCCTGCTGTCTGGCTGGGCTAGCCAAGGCTTACACACACACTCACTGCGGAATTTTTCTTCTGTTATTATTATTATTATTATTATTATTATTATTAGCATTTTTTTTTCTGTCTGTCTTGTCTTGGCTGGGCTAAATTAAAAGGTCCAACGGTTGGAATAATTAACATGGGAGTGATTTGTTCCAAGTGGCGTCGCTGCCAAGCGGCTAAAAGGAACAAGGTATGTTCCTTCCTTAGTACACTTGCCAACACATGAAAGTCATTTAGCTTCCCTTAACTGTCGAAAAACAATTAGGACCAAACATAACGACGACGCTCTCCCGCGTACGAGCAAACGCAATCGAAACATGTTTTCTCGTTCTGGCTCGGCTCCGGGTTCGCGGAGATGCACAAACAATTATTGGCAATCCTCGCGCTCTAGGTACACTTCATGAATTTTACATTATGCCTCATCATTACCATAACAACGCTATCAAAGATATTAGGAGCCTTCAACATAGTTTTTTCTCCTCGCTTTCGTGTTGCCGGGATCTCTCTCAGATCTCCTGTCAAGGAGGCGCGTAGCAGCTAGGGTAGAGTAGCATGCAAACGGCACCTTTGCCTAATGAGTATATATGCATGTCTGAGTGTATAATATGTAAATCCCCCCATCTTGAGTGAAAGGGAACGGGGGGGGGGGGCTCGGGGAGGGAGGGGGGGGTGAAGGAATGTCTGTGGGCATGTGTGTGTGTCTGGTTTGTGTGTGTGTATGTGTGTGTGTGTCTGTGTGTGTGTGTGTGTGTGTGTGTGTGTGTGTGTGTGTGTGTGTAAGCCTCTGTTTTTTTGTGTGTCGTCGTCGTTACCGGGCTGTCTGGCGCATCTTTAAGTGGGAAGATGTTGTCTTTGCTCCTATAATTACATCTCTCTCTCTCTCTTTTTTCTTTTTTCATTTTTATTCCGGCGACGACAGTGTTGCTCCACGTCTCCGGAATGAGCCTCGTATTATTTTTTGTACGCTTTGATAAATGACTTTAACGGAAAACAAAACAAAAATAATTATATGACGAATAATGTGTATCTATCTATCCCTGTGCCCACACATCGAGAGCACGCGCGGTAAATAGATGGATTTTCTATTAAAAGTGGTTGTTTTGACAGATGTCCAAGATGAGGTGATATAATTGGCATGTTTATGCCAAAGGCCTCGTCTTCAGCCAGCTGCCATCTTCATCCCCCTCCCTCTCTCTCTCTCTCTCTCTGCCTCTCTCTCTCTCTGTCTCTCTCTCTCTCTCCTTCTTCCAGGGCACTGATGTCCTCTGAAGCAGGGACATGACTGTGAGTCTGTGTGTGTGTGTGTGTGTGTGTGTGTGTATACGTGTGTGTGTGTGTCTGGACTGTAATTATGTTATGTGAGCTGCACGGGCACAAGATCAGTGCGTTGAAAAAAGAAAAAAAAAAGCGCGGAGCCAAACCACTAGCCGAGCTGCTTTATATAGGCACGCAAATACACACATTGCTCACGCGCAGACAGACAGTTAAATATCCCCCCCGACACACACATACACACACATAGACACAACAACCAACAATGGCCGCATATACTATTCACAACAAAAACTCAACATGGACACAGGTATTCTAGTGACCCAATGTTTTTTCTTGGGTTTTCGGGGGGTTTTTTGTTTACAAAATGACTTTTGTGACACGGGCTCTCTCCAGAAAGACAACACGTTTGTTTATTGATCAACAACAACAACATGTACACACTTGCTCCCTCCCTCCCTCCCTCCCTCACTCCCTAGCCTCCTACAAGCACACAGGGTTCAGCGGCTACTGGCAACTAACCAATGCACACAAGATGCAAAGTAATAAACTGGCAACCCACTCCGCCCCCAACCCCACAGACACACACACACACACACACACACGCGCACAGCCTTTACATCCCATCAAGCGTCATCTCTATATGACAGCGAAACCGCAAGGTTTTTTGTTCCCGTATCCGCTGCTGGTGGTAAATTGGAAGGCCTCCCATACATATTCTCCTATGCTGATGGCCATATTACCCCCACTGGCGGCGGCGGCGGCATCCCACAGCAGGAGCAGCCATTTGTGGGCCTCATTTGAAAGTGATAGGACACAGGCAGCCACACACACACGACTCCTGCTCAGCCGCGGTGGCGGCAGTGGGGGGGGAGGCGGGCAGGGGTGCGGGTCTTTATTGCCGTTGCGTCTTTATTGCCATCCAGTCGGCGTGGTAACCTGGGCACATTGATAATGGGCTGTTGTGCTAATAGGGAGATAACGCATCCAATCTATCATCAACTGTGTGTGTGTTTGTGGTGTGTGTGTGTGTAGGGGTATATATGGTGTGTGTGTTGTGGTGTTGTGTGTGGTGTGTGTGTGTGTGTGTGTGTGTGTGTGTGTGTGTGTGTGTGTGGTATGTTGTCTGTGTGTGTGTGTGTGGGTATGCGTTTGTGTTGTCTCTGTTGCGTGCACTTGTGCAACATTGTATTTACTGTATTTGTCTCTGTGTCCCTGTGTGCCTGTGTGTGTTTGTGTGGTGTGTTGTTGTGTGTGCATTTACTTTTTAAATTGCCCCACTAATGCGCCCGTCACCACAGATATAATATATTATATTATATATATATATATATTATATATATATATATATTTATATATATATACCGGACCATTTGTGTGAGAGGAAGCCGTCCGTACGGTACGCTACGTTACACTACGGGGGGAACCGTGAATCTATTACACCATGCGCGCAGCTAGCGGCTAGCGGCTAGTGGGCTAACACGCGGGAACACGTGGTCTCCACCGACAAACGACATCATCTGCGTCGCCACGGTCGCGGTGCACACACAGAGTCATAAGCGCTCTCTGCTCATTATTCACTCTGAACTCTCTCTGTTCTCATCCGACTGTCAGACATGCTGGATGTTACACAACCTGATTACCCACCCCCACCCCTCATCCTCCTCCTCCTCCTCCTCCACCTCCTCCTCC
>PIJE02005019.1:3145-21428 GCA_002895965.2 Coryphaenoides rupestris | reverse complement strand
CCCTCTTGGCTCGGAGGTCCCCTGTTAGTGAAGGTGTTACGACGCCATGGGCCCCTGTTGGATAGTTAGGCAAGTGCACATATACACACACACACACACACACACACTCACGTACAGCATGGCAATGACTACCACAT
Source organism: Coryphaenoides rupestris (assembly GCA_002895965.2). NCBI lineage: Eukaryota > Metazoa > Chordata > Actinopteri > Gadiformes > Macrouridae > Coryphaenoides > Coryphaenoides rupestris. The sequence goes on along the minus strand of PIJE02005019.1, from coordinate 21,291 downwards.
CAACAGGCTGCAGTATGTACACAGTTATTTAAGAGATCACATCCCTGGGGTAATCAGGTTAGAGGAGCATAGCTGCTCCGAAGCTCTGATTGCGAATGGGTGTGTGTGTGTGTGCGTGTGTCTGTGTGTGTTTTAGATTGGTCTGTTTGTAATTTGTGGCTCTAAGTGTGGCGGAAGATAGCAAGTGTGAACGCCCCGACGCAATGTTAAACGTAGCGTACTGTTGAGGGTAAATACACATCACTTTGAAGCCATAAGATCACAAACTGTTCTGCTCTGTTCTTTGTGGCTCCTTGTGGACCTATTGGTAGAGCTTTGGATAAAAGTGTCCCCTAACCTGGATATATTGATCTCTCTATTGATTGCTCTCTCATTGTCTCTGTCTCTCTCTCAAGACTCAAGATTCAAGATTCAAGAAGTTTAATGGTCACATACACATACAGGATATGCAGTGAAATGAAAAAGTGGCGATGCTCAGCGGAATGTGCAACAGAACAATACACATTTTCACACTATTTACAGTCTCTGTCTCTCTCTCTGTCTCTCTCTCCGTCTCTCTCCATCTCTATATGTAAAACAGTGTGTGCTGTGTTAGGTATGTGGTTCCTCTGTGTCCCTGAATACCTGCAGGTAGAGCACATCTTGTGCTCCATTTTGTCACTGCAGCCTGTTGTGGGGGCTGACAGTAAGTGGCTGCTGGCAAGGAGCATTCCTCATTAAGTATAAATCACTTAGTTCTCAGGTCCTCCTCGAGGGAATCAGTCTGACAGGTATACTGTATATGTGAGGCTGAAGCAAGGTGAGTGCCATTGCCGGTACAGGATGTTTGCGAGTTAACACGAGACTTTAAATCCAAACGATACAGGCAAGGTTCATTCATTAATATTTGTCTCAGTTCTATGTATTGGTCTTTATTAGCGTTACCTAAATAGGCTACAACATGGGTTGCTAAAGCAATAGCACTTTGCAATACATGAATTGATAAAGTTTGGAAAAGTATAGACGAGTAATTTAGTCACTCTCAATGACAAGGATTAAGTGACCAATCAATATTGTGTCTCTTACCCGTTCTCTGACTCAGACACATTTCTCACTAATGCATATAAACTCACAATGAACAAAGTTACCAACAGAAAGTGGTGAATCAGCATTTCTTTGGCGTTTTCAACAGAATTTAAACCACATGTGATGTCATGCATGACTCAGGTTACCGAGAGGAAAATAACAAAAGAGTTGTGGGGAATTGTGATATGACACATTCGTCAGAGGAATGAATATTAATCTTAACAATTACCACATCACGACCTGCATTAACAACCCTATTATTATACTTTGGGGTTGGAAGCTTCATCTTCTTAATGACCAGACCGAGTATTTTATGAAATGAACATTTAATTACTAACTTCGCATTTTACAAAGGTGGGCTTCAAGCCCCACTCTAACGCACACACGCGCACAGACACTAAAACCATGAGACGAAACAGAGCGGAAGCTACTTCCTGTTAGTTCCTGTTATGTTGAATGTCAAAACAAAAGCATAGAAGTAAAGCACTTTATCGCAAATAGCTCTGTGCCTGCCAACATTGGTGAATTACAATTACCAGGTTTATCATGACATGTTATCTGTACTGTAAACACTATAACTGTAAATACTGTAAATTGTAATTCTCTAACTGTAAATAACATCTGTAAAATACCCTTTTAACCAAATATTGATATCCCTTATTCATGTATTTATTACCCTTAGTATATTATGTATGTAAATAAAACAATTTGCAACACCTATACATTATCAGAAAGCCTTGCGCAGTTTATTTTCCTCATCACATTACTTTTTTGTGTCCTTTTCTGAAATGTTTCACCGGAATACGACCTTTTCAGTCCAAATCAATGGACTGTCTGTATTGAATATCTCGTTTAAACACAATTACGACAATGTTCCATAAAACTGCAGATTCATAGACCAGAGACAGTCAGACTTTGATTTATGTAGCCTATTTCTTCATTTATATTTACATTTACATTTACATTTAGGGCATTTGGCAGACGCTTTTATCCAAAGCGACTTACAAAGAGTACATTTTTTGAAGGAGAGACAGCAATATATCACTGTGGTAACTGAAGATAAGAATAGAGCTGTTTTCAAGCATTCATATTTACGAGACGAATAGAACGAGTTTCATAATTGCCAAGTTGCCTGCATAAGTAGCTGGGCAGGCGTGCAATTCTAAGCATGCTACAACATCTGAGACCGAACAACAATGCTAAGTGCCATTAATAGGTGTTAAGACATATAAACACGCAGGTTAGTGCTAGGGGGGGGGTTATGTAGAGTCCAGGTGAACTCTGAACAGGTGGGTCTTGAGTCTCTTGCGGAAGCTGGCGAGCGACTCGGCCGTCCTGACGTGAGCCGGGAGCTCATTCCACCACTGCGGAGCCAGGACTGTGAAGAGTTGGGACTTGGAAGAGCGATGTTTGGCTGTTTTTAGTGAAGGCGGTACCAGTCGTTTGGCAGAAGTTGCCGAGCGGAGTGCTCGGGCTGGGGCGTAGGGTCGGACTAATTTTTGGAGGTAGGTAGGGGCGGTTCCGTTGACAGCCATGAAAGTCAGTACCAGTGTCTTGAATCGAATGCGAGCGATTACCGGGAGCCAGTGGAGGTTGCGGAAGAGGGGGGGTTACATGGGAGAATTTAGGTAGGTTGAACACGAGGCGTGCTGCTGCGTTCTGGATGCGTTGTAAGGGCTTGATTGTTGAGGCGGGGAGTCCAGCCAGGAGAGAGTTGCAGTAGTCGAGACGAGTGATAACGAGCGCTTGGACCAGGATCTGCGCTGCTTCACGTGTGAGGAAGGGCCGGATCTTGCGGATGTTGTAGAGAGCAATTCTACAAGATCGGGCCACAGAGGTAATGTTGGCGTTGCAGGACAGCTGGTCATCCAGTACCACACCAAGGTTCCTTGCGTGGGTGAGGGAGACTTCGATGTCCTCGATGGTGACAAGTAGGTCCATCTGAGGGCAGTCTTTACCCGGTATGAAGAGAAGCTCAGTCTTGTCGAGGTTGAGCTTCAGGTGGTTGGCGGTCGTCCATCTGCTGATGTCGGCCAGGCATTTTGCGATGCGTGTTGCGATGTGGGTGTCTGAGGGGGGGAAGGAAAGAAACAGTTGGGTGTCATCAGCATAGCAGTGGTAGGAGAAGCCGTGGGATGTGATTACAGAGCCAAGAGATCGAATGTATAAAGGAAACAGAAGGGGTCCCAGTACTGAGCCTTGGGGTACTCCGGTGTCAAGGGTGCAGGGTCTGGACAGGGAGCCATTCCATGTGACCTGATAAGTGCGATGTGTCAGGTAGGAAGTGAACCAGGATAACGCAGTTCCAGTGATGCCAAGCTGATAGGATGATAGTTGGGTGGAGACAGCACGTTCTATGGTTTTGGAGAGGAATGATAGGAGAGACACAGGTCTGTAGTGTCGGAATATATTTCATAATTCATTCAGAAATGTGTTCCTTTATCGTTCATATTAGTTGTTTGCTCGTTTATTCTTTGTTTTACGTAGACTTTCAACCATACATTCACGAGTCGTGAGTTATTACTACTAAGTGTACGCTCTGTGTTTGACGGCGCAGAATAGTGCGATTCCGCGAGGTCACGATAGCCGCAACACTTTGCTGTGTCATGTGAATTCATACTGTAAGCTAAACAAAACGTGTCATCTGGACACTATCCGCAGGCTCTTTAACGACCCGCACCGGACCCCTTCGCGTTCTGACATGAAACAGAATGGCCCCACTGTCACAGTCCAGGGGCCATGGCTCTAAACTGACACCCAAGAACTCCCTGTTTGAGCCCTTCCAGATCCCACGCTCGTGTAAATAAAAGACGGCGGGGGGGTTGATATGGCTTACAAAAATCTACTATAATTACATTTAGTGTCACACACACACGCACATGTACACACACGCACATGTACACACACACACACACAGAATGATTCCGGATTAGGATAATTCCCAGATTTGGTTTTGTCCCCATTAACCCCTTATCTGTGTTGCATAATATCTCTGTGGGGGTGATAATCCTCACAGCAAATTGCCTCTCTGTTGAGATTAAGCTGCAGTGTATTAATTGGTCTGGCTACGACAGGGATGCACCTAATCTCAGTCAAATCCCACAATCTTGTGCGACTGCTGATACATTCTGACTATATAAAGTTTGATGGCGTTGAACCATAGATGACCCGGCCTAAAGTTGCCCCCAAATAGCCTCTATATGACAGCAGCTACGCTAAATGTAGATTCAAACACTTGCTTTCTTTTGTCATGCAATCCCAGGCCAGGCTGCAGGAGTGTGAAATAGGGAGCAGGACGGTATAGCGGTGGTTAGGGTGTTTGTGTGACTCCCAGTCAAGGTACTGGGTTTGATTCCCAATGTCTGCAGCCTGTCCCTAGGCGCTCTTGAGCAAGACGCCTTCACCCCTACCTGCTCCTTGATGATCACATGCATATGAATGATAAAAGTGTCTCCCAAATGACTGAATGGTAAATAGTAAAACGTCATGCCCCTCTTTTAGGAGGTATCTGGATGAAAACCCACATGACCACAGCCAGGGACAGAGAATATTCTCCCCATGATGCAACGGTGCAAACCATCGAACCACCCCGGCTAAGAAAGAGGCTGTAGTGTGTGTGTGTGTGTGTGTGGACAAAGTCTTCTCGCATGTGGATTTACTTTGAACCAATATATGGATGTCATTCACATGGACATTAGGCAATAGCTCTTGAGCGCATAAAAATGCTTTAGCTGCGCTGTCATCCGTCCAACCCTCCCGAGTCACCCGTTGGGGCCAGGCCATGCGCCGTGCAGCGGGAGCACAGCTGGAGCTCTGCACTGGACTAATGATGTGGTGCCATTTACAAACTCACATCATGATGATGATGAAGTATTTGGGAAGTGTATTAGCATTAGCATTCGTCCCCTATTCTTTTAGAATTACTGTCGGTTGTCGGGCGTTTTGCACAAAAAGTTTTTCACTCACTGCTTATACTCACGTGTAAATTGTGAAGTGACAAGAAAATACTTGAAACTTGAAACTAACGTTGGACGCCGGCCCGACGCTGTGTACCCCATAACTTTTATGGGACTCAACGCTAGGCTCATCAGCCATCTATCAAGTCATTCGCTATTTGCGTCCAGATCACTGCTCTGCCGGTGTACAATTTATTTAAATGGCAACAAATGGTGCCACCACATGAGGTAAAGCTTAAATAGTTAAATGTGTGTTCAACTGGGTTTGATCCCCGTGTCCACAACGTAGGCCGTAAAAAAATATGGACGTAGCGTTTGTGATATCATCCGTTGGTTTACACACAACCGTTTTGAGGGTGTATATTTGCCTTCTACAGAGCAACCAGCAATGGATACGATCCATTTTGGGCACATTCAGGGGCAAGTATTAAATGGCCAAAACTTTCCTTTATTTACTTCGTATTTAAGAGAAACAACTTTTTAAACTGGGATGTCACAAAATATTATATGTAGATTAACTAGCCACTAAGATCTGAACCGAACAAAAAAGATTGCTGACTTTGTATTAGGCTACATTAATTAAATCACATTTTTCCTGTTGACTTTGAATCCTGTTGTTTCCTGTGGCAGGTCTTTCTGCATCCAACCACTGCAAACCCCCTATAGGCCGTTAGAGGAACTACATGTTAGTCGCTTCTGCCACCAGGGCTACATAAACAGGCCATGCTCATGGCTGCCGCTTGGTCCACAATAAGTAAATAAGCTAGCCTGGTTCTCGCCGCAGACCGCCTCCCGAGCACTTGACCCCAACCTCTCTGCTTGACACTTTATATAGAAACCCAAATGTGAGGATTTCAGTCTTTTGGTTGATGCTCCTTGTGCCATGAACCCAAGGACCACATGAACTTCATGCTCTCTCGCTTTCTCTCCCGTTCGCCGTCTCGTTTTCTCTCTCTTTTCTCTCCATTCTCTCTCAAATACACATTTACATTCAAAACGCGTCATGTGTTCCAATCAAAATAAACAGTTTTCCACAAACCTACGACCAAGAATAGAGATTGAAAGTGATTGCAACCCAAATCTAATATGATGGATAAGTAAATAAATTCATGAAGCCAATGAAAAATATTTACCATGAGTCATGCGGCTGTGGTGATGTCAATAGAAACTCCACATCTCATTGTTTCCCAAAAGCACTGTGTCAAACCCACAAGTTAACATAGTGGGGGTGTGCTAGCAAAGAGAAAACAGCGTGTAAACAATATGACAAGGTCCTGCACTTTCAAAGAAAGACTGTTGTTCTAGTGGCGACAGGTTCTTGGCCGGCTGACTTTTTGAATGACTGATTGGATAACAGTCAAAAGTCTTTGTTCTGGCCATGCTCGCAGAGCTAACACAACAATATTGGGCTGTGTCCATCGGTAGGGAGGATTCCATTACGGTGCGTACAATGGTGGTACGAAACACAGACCAGGATGAGCAGAGACATGAGGGTTGGAGGTTGTGTGTGTGTGTGTGTGTGTGTGTGTTGGGGGGCTTTGTTTAATAAATATTGCTGTTTTAGAGTTTCGCCGTCAGATACGATCTGTACAGATCTTAGGGAGGTCAGAGCCATGGTTTGAACTACAAATGTACAACACACGTTGCTATTCACCACAGATACGGTAGATGTCCGGATAACCGTGTTGTTCCAGCCTACGGCTCCCTGGATCAGATACTGTTTTTAAGCCTCGGATACACGTTCAGGATCAGAAACTGCTTAACCCTACATACAAGTTATGGTGATCAGAAACTGTTCAACACTTCACGGTCAGCATTCAAGTCCTGTATTTAGAAACTGTTAAACCCTTACAAACAAAGTCCAGATCAGAAATTGGTTCCACCCTTACATACACAAGTCCTGGATGGGAACCACTTAACGCTTACGTGAAGACACTTGAACAGAACACTGCTGAACCATAATTAGCATTCGACCAATTAGATCAGATACTGTTTATCCCCAGGTTTATGACCTCATGGATCAGCAACTGTTAGCCCTAGCATACAACTGTTATGAGTCAGAAACTGTTGAACAGTTTTTTTACAACAACAACAACAAACAACAAAAAAAACGTTCATCCCTCGCGTACGCATCGTGGCTGTGAAACTGTTCAACGCTAACCACGACCAGTCCTGTTGTACCAGAAACAAAAAAAAACCCCAAAACGCTTCGTCCAAAACCTGCGCAAGCTTCCCCCGTCAGTATGATTTACCTGCTTCCAACTGACTTTGATTCATCGTTTCAAGGCGGGCGTTTATAGCCTCACATGCGGCAGTGGGGAGCAGCCTCGGACGGGGCCAGTTACCCGGAGCTCCCATCTGGCTCTCATTGGCTTTCCCAGCTTGAAAGCCGTGGTGAGGCCCAGAGCACTTCACACTGTGTGCTCGGTGCAATGGACAGGATTGGACAAACACACACATAGCACGCACATGTGCATCTGCGTACCACACACTTCACACACACACACACACATTCACATGTGCGCAGACACGATGCACACACATGAACACACGCACACACACACACCAACACATGCATGTACACAGATGCATAAACACACACACACACACACATACATGCACAGATGCATAGACACACACTCACACACACGTACATACAGACACACATACCTACATACACAGATAATGTGAAGACACACACACAGCACACAACACACATACATAGAGGAGCACGGCACAGGCAGCACAGGCAGAGACACACACCCCACCCCCCCCCCCCCCCCCACACACACACACACAGACACACACACACACACGCACTCTTACATGTACACACACACAACTTCTGTCTCTTAAGGTTGGGCTAAGATGTAAGCCAAAATCAGTTATAGGCTTTTAGAAAGCAGAGTAATGTTAAGCTCTATTCCAGGGATTACGCACGGGAAGAGTCTCCTGTCTCTCCTGTACACCTTCTCTTGAGCAGAAACACATTTTGACTTCTGCAACAACAATCCCTCGACGAGGTAAACGTGTTTAATTCTTCAAAAAGACCTATGGAATACACTTTGTTGTTTTTAAACTCTGTGCGGCGAGCGTTTGCTTCACGGCGTTCGCACAAAGGCACAGATAGATGGATATGCAGACAGACAGGCAGGCAGATAGATAGATCAGCACCGACAGAAAAGACATGTAAACAAACAACAAACGACAAACAAACCCATGTCATAGTAAATAACTGATAAATCGGGGCGCCGCAAGAGAGGGAAAGAAATAAATCGCCCCCCCCCCCTCGAGGTAAACAGAGCGTTAGTCAACAGCATCTCCATGGAGACCAGGGTGGGGATGGAGAACTACTTTATCGAAACCTGGCAGGGGTGCGGACCCCTGGGGATTACTCCTGGAGAGAGAGAGAGAGGGGGAGAGAGGGAGAGAGGGGAGGGGGGAGGGGGGGTCGGGGAATCCCTGGATGACGTCAACCAATCCCACCGTGTGAGGTCATCAACGGTACGGAGCAAAGCGAATCAATCACTGCCATGGTCTCAACGCTTATTTATCCTCCAAGTCAGAGCAACAAGCAGGATCTGTGTCTCGGTGCCGGCTTCCATCCCCGCTGTCCGCAGCCAAATCCGTCGGTCTCCTTGAGTATTCGAAATGAATAAAAAGGAAATAGGAACACTTGAGACTGGAGACAGTCAAATATAAGCCCATCAATCATAAACGCTGAGCGTTCGTTCGCTCTAAATTGGCTTTGCAATGTCCATCGCAAATACGTTTGATTTTATTGGACATGCGAGTTCTCTCAGGTATAAAAGCGTGACCGGGCTACAAAGGATTGTGTGAATGGAATGCGAAAAGAAATCAAAATAAAAAGTTGATCAGATAACACGGAACCAAAACTACAGGGCGACCGAGGCCCTCCGCACTTGAAAACACACCCAGCCAGCCAGAGGGGAACAGTGAGAAAAGTCAGTCAGCCCAACCCTACCACCCCCAACCCCCACTGACACCACCACCACCAATCGGGGCCCTGAGATGGCGGCAGTGGCGGTGGCTTCGCACATCGTAATATGACCAAAAGTGCCTAAAAGAGAGCAAAGCAAACGTATTCCAACACAAAAGTATGCAGGAATGTTTGATGAGAAAGCTGCCACGTGAACCGATCCACCCCGAGAGTAATATGACCAAAAGTGCCTAAAAGAGAGCAAAGCAAACGTATTCCAACACAAAAGTATGCAGGAATGTTTGATGAGAAAGCTGCCACGTGAGGTGGGGGCCCCCGAGGAGATCACGGCCCCTGTGCATCCACGCCTTGTGTCTGACACCATTCACGGCTCTGTCACCGATGTCCTCCTCCTTAACGGCAACAGCAACAAAATATTTTGTATTTTTTGTTGCAGCAACAAACAATACTGTGTGTGTGTGTGTTAGGGGGGGGGGGGGGGGTGTTGGGGGGGGGGGTATGGTGCACGTACACACATAAGGTTAAGCATACAACTATAGATGTGCATAACGTGCTATGTGGGATAGCTAGTGGTGTGCAGTACAATCAATCAATCAAACTTTATTTACATAGCACTTTTCATGCGAAACAATTGTGTGCTCAGCCAAGGGACACAAAGTATAACAACCACAATTTGTTTATGCATAACGCATCACAGAGGTATACTTCCCGCGCCGTCTCGGGCGGCTGCCTGCCAGAGTTGCTTAGTGATTGTGTACTTTTGTAATGTTTTTTTCTTGTTTTAGAATTCCTGTTATTTATTAGTAAGATAAGTTATTTGTACAGCCGAACAAGATGGCTCAGCGAGCTCTTTCTCTGTTTTACTCGCTATTTTCATAATACATTTACTGTGCCCGACGCCCGGCATGACGGACACGGACGCGCCGTGGGGCTCCACTGTGTTCACAAGAGATCAGCTACTGAACCACCGACTGTGTGGTGGGGCCGGCGGGAGAACCGACATCCCAAGGGAGCTGAGGAGGAAATACCGGGGCTGCAGGGCCGGGAGGAGAAGATGGCTAAAGAAGAGGAGATATCGACCGTATCTCCAGTCCATCGTCATGGGGAACGTACGATCTCTGGTGAACAAGATGGACGAGTTAACATCACTCACAAGGAGCGAGAGTGTGTTTCGGGAGGGCTCTGTTATGTGCTTCACGGAGACTTGGCTGCATGACAATGTTCCGGACACGGCAGTGGACTTAGCCGGCTTTCAGCTGGTGCGGGCGGACAGGAGTTGCAGCGAGTCTCCGTCCATACTACCTGTCCAGAGACTTTACCCAGGCCATTGTTATTGTTGTTTACATTCCTCTCGCGGCTAACACGTCGCGGGCTACTGACGTCATCAACTCCGTGACCGCGCGTCTACAGACACCGCACCCAATCGCGTTCATATCGATATCGGGTGATTTTAACCATGTTACTCTGACATCAACCCTGCCCACATTCAAACAGTTTGTGGACTGCAAAACCAGGGAAAATAAAACACTGGACCTGCTGTATGCCAATGTTAAGGAGGCATACAGCTCCACAGCTCTCCCCCCTCTGGGCAGATCAGACCACAACCTGGTCTACCTGAGGCCCCTCTATAAACCTGCGGTCCAGAGGCAACCATTGGTCACCAGAACTATACGGGGGTGGTCTCAGGATGGGGAGGAGGCTCTCCAGGGCTGTTTTGAGCTGACAGACTGGGATGTTCTCTGTGATGGACATGGGCAGGACATAGACGGACTCACAGGCTGCATAACGGACTATGTAAATTTCTGCATGGGATCCCGACTGTGACTGTGCACTGCTTCCCCAACAACAAATCATGGGTGACTAAAGACATCAAGGCGTCACTGAACAGGAAGAAAGCGGCCTTCAGGAGTGGTGACAAGGAGGAGATGAAGAAGGTGCAGAGAGAACTGAGGGAAAAGATCACAGAGGGTAAGGAGAGCTACAGAAGAAAGATGAGGAGGAAGCTCCAACAGAAGAACCTCAGGGAGGTGTGGAGTGGCATGAGAACCATCACTGGCCATGGAGCAAAGACCATCCAGGGGAGGGAGGGAAACCTGGATGAGGGCCACATGAAGTTAAAGGTTTTGGCTCCTCTCCCCACACCTCCCCCCAGCTCCCTCCTGTGACCCTCTCCCCTCTCCCCCCCTCTCCCTCCTTCCTCCCCCCTCTCCTCTCTCCCTCTCCTCTCTCCAGGACCAATCATCACCTTCACGGCGGAGGATGTGAGATGTGAACTCGGCAGACTACGCCCAGGCAAGGCCGCGGGGCCTGATGGCCTCAGCCCCAGAGTGCTCAAGGTGTGTGCGACTCAGCTGTGCGGCGTCTTCCAACACATCTTCAACCTGAGCCTGAGCACGACGACCGTCCCTGTCCTGTGGAAAACATCATGCCTGGTTCCTGTCCCCAAGAAGAGACACACAAGCAGCCACAGTGACTAAAGAATGGGGGCACGGTGGCGCAGTGCTTGCACTGCTGCCTCACAGCAAGAAGGTCCTGGGATTGATTCCCACCTGCCAGGGCGCTGTGGGTGCCCAGGTGGGTGCCCAGGCCTTTCTGTGTGGAGTTTGCATGTTTTCCCCGTGCTCCACGGGGTCTCCTTCTACAGTAAGAACCCCAACTAAAAACATGCGAAGAATCGCTTCTCCGGTCCTGTCCCTGACCAAGATATGGACACAAAATCTGGAGCTGATGATGCCCACTGCTCCTGGCTGCCCCTGGAGGGGCAGCATAACAGGATGGGTCAAATGCAGAGACATAATTTCCACGGGCCACCCTCCCTGCATGTGTGTGTGTTTGGCGGTCACCACTTCCTGCATGCTGTGTTTGTGACCAGACAAGTGTGGATCAATAAAGTTCTTCTTCTTCTTCTAAAGACCTGTGGCCTTGACCTCACATGTGATGAAGTCGCTGGAGAGGCTAGTCCTGAAGCACATCTGTGCACTAGTCGAACCATCACTGGACCCTCTGCAGTTCGCCTACCAGCCCCGTATTGGAGTGGAAGACGCCATTATCTACCTGCTGTACAGGGCTTATTCTCACCTGGAGGAGGCAGGCAGCGTTGTGAGAGTCACATTCTTTGACTTATCGAGCGCTTTCAACACCATAAAGCCTGACCTGCTTGGCACTAAGCTACTGGACATGCAGGTGGACACTCCACTAGTGGCCTGGATTACTAACTACTTCACAGGTCGGCCACAGTATGTGAGGCTGCAGAGCAACATGTCGGACACTATAGTGAGCAACACGGGAGCACCTCAGGGGACAGTCCTGTCCCCCTTCCTGTTCACACTCACACCTCAAACTTCAGATACAGCTCACAGTCCTGCCACCTGCAGAAGTTTTCGGACGACTCTGCCATTGTGGGCTGTATCAGAAAGGGGCAGGAGTCCGAGTACAGGAGTGTGGTGGACAGTTTTATGGAGTGGTGTGGACTAAATCACCTGCAACTCAACATCTCTAAGACTAAGGAGTTGGTGGTGGATTTCAGGAAGCAACCGACTCACCCGAAACCGGTCAGCATCAGGGGGGCCGAGGTGGAATATAAGTACCTGGGTGTTCACATAGACAATAAAATGGACTGGACTAAAAACACAGAGGCCCTGTATAAGAAAGGTCAGAGTCGCCTGTATTTCCTACGGAGACTCAGATCTTTCAACGTCTGCAAAACATCTGCATGCTGCAGATGTTCTATCACTCTGTGGTGGCCAGCGTCATCTTCTACGCTGTTGTGTGCTGGGGGGCAGCAGGGTGAAGGCAGCCGACGCCAACAGACTCAATAAGCTCATCAGGAAAGCGTGTTCTGTCCTGGGAGTGGAATTGGAGTCTTTGGTAGAGGTCTCAGAGAGGAGGATGCTGAGTAAACTACTCAGTATTATGGACAACGCCTCCCATCCCCTGCACGCCACACTGGTGTCATACCAGAGCACCTTCAGCCGTAGACTGAGATTACCGAGGTGCACCACAGAACGCCACAGGAGGTCCTTTCTGCCTGTGGCCATCAAACTCTATAACTCCTCCCTATAACTCCCCCTACAAGACAATGAACACAGCAATATAATGTGCAATATTACCTCTCAACATCATGTGCACTTTCCCCAGTTTTATTATTAATATTACTGTCCAACATCATGTGCAATACTCTATCATGTGCTATATTATTATTATTATCATGCTGTCTATAAATATTATCTATAACACTACCTCTCATCTCCTCTCATCATCATGTGCAATATTCTTAATGTCATGTCCAATAATATTTCACTTCAATTATGCCAAATTGTTTTCGCCGTCGGAATATCTTACCTTGCCTACATTGTATATTTTAACTGTAAATTTGTAAATCCGTTTATTTTCATCATTCTGTTGTTTATATTGTTTTATTGTACTGTATTGCTATGTAACCTGGCACAAGAATTTCCTTTGGGATAAATAAAGTTATATTCTATTCTTCTCTTCTATTCTATTCTATTGTATTCTATTGAGCGGTCGATTCAAACAGAAAAAGTTGACTAAATCAGTGTGTGTTTTAAAATATTCCCAAAAATATTGAAAGGTTTTATTATAGCCCACTATATTCATGTGAGCGCACGTGCATGGGGCAGAGAGATGCTCCTGTGCCAGAGTAAATTGCTGTATTATGGTACACGTTAGGTAGTCAAGCTGGAGACTGCCAAGGCACACACATACTGTACTGTATCTATCAAAACCCAGCTGATATTATTGTCATAACCTTGGACAACGGACAAGGATATGTTTCAGTGAGTGTGAAGAACGTTCCTCGTGGGTAGCAATGTACTTGCAATGACGTTTCGTCAAATGCCAATACATTGTGCTTCTATATAGATGTCTTTATAGATAAATATTACCTGGGGGGAAAAAAAGGTCATAAATCTTCACAGAAGAAATATTAGATATCAGCTCATTCCACATGTACTTGTATTTCAGTTAACACTCTGCCAGAAACTGTCAGACTCTGAACTCCAAAAGCATTGTGCATTTTACTCATATTTGGAATCTTAGCTTCTTCATCTTCACATTTCTACTGAACAAAACCTGGCAACTGTACCTTGGACATGATTGTCTCCTATTCCATGTCAACGACTGTACTCGCCCTTTAAGTGTCTTTAACGTGTGAGTGCTGCTCTGTGAAGCCCTCTGAATGGCCTTTGTGTTCGCAGGGTGGCGGTATGCCGTTACCTTCCCAGTGTCAGGGGAACGCTAATCCGCTCGTACGACTTCATCAGACGTGCGAGGCATGGCGGGGATGCCACGGACGCCAGGCCCCCTGAGTGCTGGGGGCATTAGGAACGGGAATGTTTTCCCAGGTGTCGTTTTCCCATTCCTGCCGAACTGGCTTGTAGGGCAAAAGTGTCATCGAGAGGGGGGGGGTGTGTGTGGAGGGGGCGGTTTTGTTAAGTGCTGAAATACCACTAGGACCAGTGGTGTATAGGATATTCTTTGGTTCTGATCTGACAATGGACACTCTCTCTGACCGATATGTACACTTGAAATATTCCTTAAACAATAATCGAGGCTAGTCCTTGATTCTTACACACGGACAAGGAGAGAAACTTTGACTCAACTGAGATGACGATGTGAAAGATTCCTTGAACAACTACTGAACAAAAGTGCGAGAGATCCTTCTGAAAGACTCTAGACTTCAATTATCTTCAGCCATAGTGGCCCACTTCATGCCGTGCTTTTCAAAAATGTGACTTGGGACATACTGAATTCATGCATTTGTTTGCATGTTTAGCACAGAGTTCTTCATGAATATAGAGAAAGCAATATTCTGGAGAACATTACATTGACGTGTGTTCCAAAACTAGATTGATAATAATGGCCATATATGTCAACGATTATACATTGTATTTCGAGATTTACCATAAAAATACTTTCCTTAGCCATGTTACATGTAGGCTGTTACAGCAAAATAACTGTTCACTTACATTGTGGGGGAGGAGGGAGTAGAATGGAAAAATTTATTGAATACAAAATTGTGAAATGTGACAAAAAAAAAATGGAGTTGGAAGGAATGACGGCTGGACGATTCGGGCTGTTTCATTTAATCTTTGGCTGCTTATGGCGCAGAACTTCACGCCTATGGCCCCATAAGATTCTGTCAGTTTCCACGGTGGCGTACCATCCAAATATCAAGCCTGCGATCCAAATGCTGCCAGTGCGGTTCACACGGGCCGTGATAAGCCTATAACGTGATTTGCAGTGCTGACAAAGAGTCCAGGAAACCTGTCGTTTACCCATTGCATTAACTTTCCTGGTCCCAAGCCCCGGGGCTCGGCTCCAATGTGACACGTACATGTGTTCTGGAAAAAGTTCAGTTTTTCAGCAAAGATCATGATCTTGCAGCCAAGACAAACGCTTTTCCTTACAAAAGGAAAACAGTTTCTATCGCAGAGATTGCATTGCAATGGTGGTCCTTATGACTGCTTAGCTGAAACAAACAAACAAATAAATATTGTTTAATTATATAACACTACAATTCTGAATTATTTTGCTCAGAAAGGATGGTTTGATGTGCATGTTAGACATGGTGCCGTTTTTATTATTTTGTACACCTCCCCCCGAAGTTGCAATCTTTTCAATGTATGATCTGTCTTTGATTAAAAAGTGAGCACATCGGAATATATTTTAATTGCATCAGTTTATTACGAGGAAGAGAACATGACACTGGTACGTGTTATCATTGTTGACAAATTCGGTATTTTAACACCCTTTGTGTAATCCGTTTGTTTTCTAACTGATTTTGCAACACCATATTTCTGTTGGACGGCCAAGTCAACATGGCCACCTGCCTAACAAAACACCTCCCCCACCCCCAGTTGTATCTCAGCAGACCAAACAATCACCAAAAATACAATAACACAAAACAATAGGGTATTTTGAGTGTTCTCAGAAAGACGACCAAGCCGCCGTGGCAGCGCTGCGACTTGTTTTACTGCTCCTTTGTTTTATTTTATCTACATTGCACGCGGCACCGATCGCATTTCATCCAATAAGCATTCAATTATGTACCGCTTACACTCCTCGGACGACAGCCACGACAGTTTTTCGATGAAATATAAAGTAACAATGTGAAGTGGCTGACACTGTTCACTGTTCGGTACAAAATCACTTTAGATCTACGACCCATGTGGCCGGCTCATGTGTCCACGACCCGCGCTCGAGTCTACGGAGCCGCGCACGGACAGAGGGAGTCGGGCTGCAACATCGCAATATAAATAGCCGCACTTCAACAGCCACTGCTTTTATCCCTGTTGAATGGAAGGGACGCGGCCGTCAATATGAAGCCATGATCAAATCTGTTATTGGTTAGGAGGGGGAGGGGAGGAGGGAGGGGGGGGGGAGGGAGGGAGGGGGGGGGGGGGGGGGGGGGGGGGGGGGGGGGAGGGAGGGGGGGGGGAGAGGGAGGGGAGGAGGGAGGGGGGGAGGAAGGTTTGGGGCCAAAAATCTTGGCATGCGTCAATAGAGCATAAAGTTTTACCTTTGCTTTTGATGAGTTTGGAGCGGATTTGTGAACACGCACACGCAAGCTGTCAGGGTCGCGAGGGAAAGATCTGAGGAGTGATGATTATGACTGATGGCTCCCATGAAGAGCCAGTCGGCTGACTATAATGAAGACAGAAATCACAGGAGAGAGTTGGATGCCTACACCTCACCAATAGGAAGGTGAAACAAATACAATGATGACTTGATAATAGCCAAATAAATTAAATAAAAATGCCGTTGCAATCATATAATTATAAGCATTTGGTTTGGAAAGGTCTACTCCGCCAAAGCAGGCAGAGAGAGAGAGAGAGAGAGAGAGAGAGAGAGAGAGAGAGAGAGAGGAGAGAGAGAGAGAGAGAGAGAGAGACGGAGGGAGGGAGAGAGCTAGATAGATATATAACCTATATTTACACAGTGAGCTCAATACCTCTGAAATAATTTTATTCCAAATTCGTCCAAATGATTTCGAAATGATCCTGCATGGTCTGATCCAACTGGGTAAGAAAGCATTTGTGACTTGAAATTCACATCAACTGAATGTCTATGGCTATTAACGACATGCAACAACAACAACAACAACAACAACAACAACAACAACAACAACAATAATAATCAGAAATGACACAAAATGCATGCTGGGAATAAAGCACTTTCTCCTTTAAAAACACACCTGGTCTCACCATGTCTGCGGGTGACATTTAATAGGCCCCTCCATGCTGACTCAGGGCCACCCCATACACAACAGGTGCGCAGGCACACAGGAGGTGTTGAGGCCAAAGCATGTGTTTGTGTTTATTTGTATGAGCCCGAGCACATTTATCATTCATCTATCCGTTTGTTTCCACAAAGCGCGTGTGCACTTTATCTATCTATTTTCCGGTTTGTGTTTGTGTTTGTGTTTGTGTTTGTGTTTGTGTTTGTGTTTGTGTTTGTGTGTGCGAATGCGTTTGTAGCACCGGCACCTCTTTAAGGCTGCATGTGGTGTGTGTCGGTGTGTCGCTGACCTTTTTTGCGTGGGCCTGCGCTCCCTCTCTGTTCCCAATCAGCGGGTGTATTAGCATGATTTGATTTGCCTCCTTGAGTAAAAGCAGTAATATCACACATGTGGAAAAGGTCCTGCATGGAAAAAGTTACTTCGGTAAAAGTCCAAAAAGCATATATTACACTTAAAGTACCAAAAAGTAAAAGGAAAATATAATATTGCATTGGGATTTGAATTATTCATGAACGAATGTGTTTATGGTTTTAATGTTGCAGCTGGTAAACGTGAAGTAAATTTTAATGCATTAATATTGTACAGTCCTACTTTACATCGTGCTGGGTAATTACAGTTTAATTTCCCCCTGCGGACCAACAAAGCCTGATTGCTATGATGATATCATAATGTACTCATTGATTATTTGTATTCTGCAAAGTAAATCTGTCAGATAGGCCTAAATGTTGTGGAGTTAAAAAGTACACTATTTTTGTCGAAGTATAAGTGTAGCAGAAAATAAACGTCAAGTTACAAGTAACTCAGATTTGTAATTAAGTACAGGCACTCAAGTAAATGGCCCTGAGTTCCTTTCCACCGCAGATTAGCCGCCACAGTGGAGGCGCTAGGTAGCCTGAGGGGGTCC
>PIJE02005018.1:8375-21432 GCA_002895965.2 Coryphaenoides rupestris | reverse complement strand
GGGGTGGTCCGAATTCGAGCCCCCCCCCCCCCATCAGAACCGCGAATTAACGGACCCCCCCCCATCAGAACCGCGAATTAACGGACCCCCCCCATCAGAACCGCTAATTAACGCCCCCCCCCATCAGAACCGAGAATTAACGGACCCGCCCCCCACCCCCATCAGAACCGCGAATTAACGGACCCCCCCCCCATCAGAACCGCCGAATTAACGGACCCCCCCCCCCCATCAGAACCGCGAATTAACGGAACCCCCCCCCCCCCCCCATCAGAACCGAGAATTAACGGACCCCCCCCCATCAGAACCGCGAATTAACGGACCCCCCCCCCCCCATCAGAACCGCGAATTAACGGACCCCCCCCCCCAGAGACGCTGACTGAGTCCGTCGCCTCACGGTTGCGTCATCATTGCGCATCCTTGGCGCAACATCTGTGATGTCCACCAACGTCCTGAACAACAACACGAAGTACTTCGGTGATAAACGAATCAAAAGGTCAAACTACGTAATTGCGTTAATGGCGTCAAAAAATGTGACAGCCCTAATTATAATCAATACTATTCATGTTGTATTATAATCAATACTATTCATGTGGTATTACAATCAGTACTATTCATGTGGTATTACAATCAGTACTATTCAAGTATTATTATAATCAGTACTATTCATGTGGTATTATAATCAATACTATTCATGTGGTATTACAATCAGTACTATTCATGTGGTATTATAATCAGTACTATTTAAGTATTATTACAATCAGTACTATTCCTGTAGTATTATAATCAGTACTATTCATATATTACCATATTATATCATCGTGTTAATACAATTGTTATTATTACTCCTTTTATAGTCTGCAACTTTAACAAAGAAAACTAGCTTGTCAGATTTTTCTTGAATGAGGAAGGATATGTTGCTATGGTAACATGGTTGTGTTGGTTTAGATGCAAGTCTCCAAGCGACATCAACAGGTAAATCTCTGAACACTCTGAACACTGAACACTGAACACACTGAACACTGTGTCACAGGGGGTGGTGTGGTAACTTAAATGATTTTAAAATTACTGGGATACCAACTGGGCACGAAAAAAATAAACTTAAAAGAGCTGGCGACATGAACACGAACAGTCAGGATGCCACAAACAACGCCAACGAGGAACTGACAGGGAACACAGGATTGGGGCAGGTATACATCAGGAGAAACTAATCAGGGAAGTGGAGACAGGTGCAGACAATCAAGGGCAGGGAAACAACACAACACAGGAAGACACAAACTAATCAACATAACAGATAAACTAAAACACATTGTGAACAGAACATCAGCTAAAACATCAGATAATACATGAAAACAATCACTAAATGAATACACATAACACACGGGGTACAGCACAAGGCTATGATAATTTTGTTAATGTGTTCAGAATGACACTGCTCTTATCTCAGCTATTATGCAGGCAACCTATCAATTATGAAACTCGTTCTATTAACCTTGCAACTATGAATGCTTGAAACTTGCTCTATTCTTATCTTTATGTACCACAGTGATATATTGCTGTCTCTCCTTCAACACATGTACTCTTTGTACAAAAGCATCTGCCAAATGCTCTCAATGTCGATGTAAATGACAGGTGGGGGCGGAGGCAGAAACACAACAAAGACAAGGCATGGTAAAGGATAAACTAGTCCAGTAGAGGGCGCCAAGAACAATGAAAACAAACTATGAGGAGAACAGAGACAGATCATGACAGAACCCCCCCCCAATGGACAGATCCCACACATCCTACAAAGCTGAACAGGAACGCTGAGCAAGGTAGGTGGAGGGGGTCTGGAGGAGGGATTCAGGGAAAATGGGAGTGGGAAAATGGAACTGGGGAACTTAGGCGGATGACCTGGGGGCAGGGCAGAAGAGCGGGGCAGTTCAGGAAGGTGATCAGGCAGCCAGCAGCGAAGGCGGGACCACTCCGGAGGTCGGCGGTGAAGGCAGGACCACTCTGGAGGTCGGTGGTGAAGGCAGGACCGATCTGGATGTTGGTGGTGAAGGCAGGACCACTCTGGAGGTCGGTGGTGAAGGCAGGACCGATCTGGAGGTCGGCAGGGAAGCGGAGCCACTGGGGACACCACAGACTCAGGAGGTGGAGTCACTTGGGATACAGTGAACTCTGAGGGTGGAACCACCAGGGATATTGTAGACACGGGGGTGGAGCCGGCTGTGAACCAGCAGTGGGAACCGGCAGCTGCTGCGGTCCAACTGGAAGAGGGACTGGGGACGACTGCAGCCCAGCAGGAAGCTGCTACAGCCCAACCAGTACAGGGAGTGGAGAGGGCTGCGACCAAGCAGCGGGGACCGGAGGCTACTGCGGTCCAACCAGAACCGGGACTGGAGACTGCTGAGGCCCAGCAGCGCGGACAGGAGGCTGCTGCGTTCCAACCAAAACTGGAGGTTGCTTGCCTCGATGCCTGAGAGCACGTTGAACGCTACGAGGTCCCCCTTGGAGGGTCCAACCGGGAGGGTCTGGAGCCGGGTCAAAGACCCACATAACCAAGCCTACCGAATTGAGTGGCAGGCTGCTGCTGCTTGTAATTCGGCTGTTGCTGGGGCTTGTAGCGCCATGGCTGCTGAGGCTTGTCCTTGAAAATCCTTTCTGTGAAAAGGTGCTGCACAGAAGGAACTGACCATATTTGGTCAGTTCCTTCTGTCACGGGGGGGTGGTGTGGTAAAGAGGGAAAGAACCCAAATGCAGGCAACGGAATTAACTGAAATGATTTTAATAAAAACTAAAAGTACTGATATACAATCTGGGCACAGAAAAGCTAAACGTAAAAGAGCTGGCGACATGAACAGTCAGGATGCCACAACCAATGCCAACGAGAAACTGACAGGGAACACAGGATTGGGGCAGGTATACATCAGGAGAAACTAATCAGGGAAGTGGAGACAGGTGCAGACAATCAAGGGCAGGGAAACAACACAACACAGGATGACACAAACTACCAAATAAAACACAAAACTAATCAACATAAAAGATAAACTAAAACACATTGTGAACAGAACATCAGCTAAAACATCAGATAATACATGAAGGCAAGAACTAAATTAATACACATTCCAACACATGAACTCTGGTAGGTGAACTCTGACCCGTGGTGGCGGAGACATAAACACAACAAAGACACGTGACGGATGAAAACAAACAATATCACGACGTCCAGTAGGGGGCGCCAGGAACACTGAACACTGGTCATGAGGATATATTGTAGAGATAATGTTATCATTAATAGTAGATGTGATGGATATAATAATACTATCATTAATAGTAGATATTAAAGTGGTGGCTGGTGATAAACTCCCACCACTGTCATGTTGCCTGAACCCTGCAGAAGTCTGAATAGTGAACACTGTTCATGAGATACTGTGAGAGCAAAGCCTGTTTATTAATGGATTACAATTACACATATTCTCCACAATAATATTTAACACTTAGTCACTTTACTTGTAACTTCATGTTGTTACGGGTAGCGGAGAAGGACCCAGACTCGGAGTTCAGACACAAATAGTCTTTTAATTGGAATGTGTTGCAGGGAGGAACCAGGATACAAACAACGTGACAGGCAGGTAATGTGACTGGCACACGAGAGACAGACAGGCAGACACGTAGTCAGGCTGGTAGACAGGCAGGCTGGCAGACAGGCAGGCTGGTGGGCGGGCTGGCCGGCAGGCAGGCGGGCAGACGGGTAGGCAGGCAGACGGGTAGGCAGGCAGGCTGGCTGGCAGACGGGTAGGCAGGCAGACGGGTAGGCAGACAGGCAGGTGGGCAGACGGGTAGGCAGGCAGACGGGTAGGCAGGCTGGCTGGCTGGCAGACAGGCAGGCGGGCAGACGGGTAGGCGGGCAGACGGGTAGGCAGACAGGCAGGCGGGCAGACGGGTAGGCAGGCAGGCTGGCTGGCAGACAGGCAGGCGGGCAGACGGGTAGGCAGGCAGACGGGTAGGCAGGCAGACGGGTAGACAGACAGGCAGGCGGGCAGACGGGTAGGCAGACAGGCAGTCAGGCTGGTAGACAGGCGGGTAGCGGAGAGGGCTGGCGGGAGACAGGTCACGATCCTGGGCAGAGGTTCCACACATAGAGATGCCATAGTGACGGCTCTCTAACCATACTGGTTGAAACAACGATCTGGCGCTGAGTGGTTGGGAAGCCGCGGTTCTTAAACGCTTTTATCCAAAGCGACCTACAAAGAGCACATCTAACACGTTAAACATAATGTGAATTAATTATGAAATACACGTGTTTACTTGTACAATGCGCCAGCATTGTAGTCTGCATTCTTACTATATTCATACATTCATACTTCCTGGTTGCGGGGCGCCGGCCCAATGAGTGTGTATGTGTGTCAGTAAACTTTTGGCAAGCATGTGACCAAAAACTGCTCTCTGATTGGCAGCCTCTGGTTTTTACCAAGGGGTGCTGTGATTACGTCCTAGACACTCCCACTTTATAATTGTTTCAGGTAAGATCTTATCCTTGTCAGATTTGTCAGGTTTACAGATGTTTGTAATTTGCCAACACATCATTTCCAAAAACAAGGCAACAATAACTTCCCTTATGTTGTCATGCTGTTGCTATGATCTATTTGGCCAAAAGAATGAGAGCTGGACAAATAGCAGCTTCTGCAGCAAGCTTGTGATATCTTTGGCCACATGTGTCCCGGTTGCGACCGTGTCATCGGGGTTCCCCTCCGTGTTGGTGGCCGTGGCGCCAGACTCCGGTGCCGCCCCTGCGTCATCAGCGGCACCGGCCCGGCGCTCACACCTGTCACCGCTTAAGTAGACTTCTCTAGAAATGGTGGGGGGGACGAGCCACTACTGATCAATAGTACATATTATAGACATTATCTTCTCTTTTCCCTCATCTCTCAGATAAAGACTCCACATCTGATGAAGCCCCTACAGGTACTATTAATATACTATGAGTACTACAGTACAATTACTATCCTATGAGTACTATACTACTATTACAACACTACGAGTACAATGACTATACTGTACGTACTACAATACTATTACTATACTCTGAGTACTACAGTAGTATTAGTCTATATAGCATAGTCTCTTGCCACAATGCCACATGTGGCTTAGTTCAGGGCTCCTCCAAGGACAGTGGTGGTGGTGAAAGTCCGGTTTATTGTTTAAGTGACATGATGGTTGATGGATGGTGGTAGATGGTTCTTAGCTAGCATGCTAGTTCTCCCCTCCCATGTGTGTGCTGATGGCTGACTTAAACTGTGGTGCACTGATTAGCCAATGCACCACAGGCTTATAGCCCCACCCCTCCAGACTCTAACTGGGCCAGGTGAGGCTGTAGCCCCACCCCCCCAGACTCTAACTGGGCCAGGTGAGGCTGTAGCCCCACCCCCCCAGACTCTAACTGGGCCAGGTGAGGCTGTAGCCCCACCCCCCCAGACTCTAACTGGGCCAGGTGAGGCTGTAGCCCCACCCACCCCAGACTCTAACTGGGCCAGGTGAGGCTGTAGCCCCACCCCCCCAGACTCTAACTGGGCCAGGTGAGGCTGTAGCCCCACCCCCCCAGACTCTAACTGGGCCAGGTGAGGTCAATTAAACCAGCCACCAAACATACACACTCCCACAGACTACTATTAGTACTACAGTAATATTGCAATGTATGTGTTCAGTATTTTATCTTTTTATTTCAGAAATGATGAACGCTATCTCTCCTGACCAACCAGGTGAGCTGAAAATAGAATGTGTATGTGTATATAATACACCATTTTATACACACATTACTACGTCCAGAATAGACTACATGTATACATGTAGATGTAGTACATGTATACATGTACACTATATGCTCCTGTCTATGTCCCAAGCACTGCTGCTTCGTCTAGAAGCAAGATGTACACGATACTATGTACTATGTACTATGTACTGTATATTACAATTATCTCTGCTGTCTTTTCACTCCAGCTCCAGCAGCCAATCAGGTTTCGGGAACTGGTGAGTTGCATGTGTGTGTGTGTGTGTGTGTGTGTGTGTGTGTGTGTGTGTGTGTGTGTGTGTGTGTGTGTGTGTGTGTGTGTGTGTGTGTGTGTGTGTGTGTGTGTGTTGTGTGTGTTCGTTATCAGTATGTGTGTGTGTGTGTGTGTTGTGTGTGTGTGTGTTGTTTGTGTGTGTTTTCATGTTTTCTGTAGGTGTGGCTGCCAGAAGCACAGAGGACGATGCTGGTAAGTTTTGTATATAATAATTATACATAATACTAAGTCAGTATTGGGTTAGTCAGTATAATAAGTATCTTATAATAAGTATCTTATAATAAGTATCTTATAATAAGTATCTTATAATAAGTATCTTTCAGGGAACATTATGAGCAATAAGAAAACTAGAAGAGAGACTGAACAGAATTATCATAGTACTGCCAACATAAGTCATTAAAAGGTTGAACTCGGTCTCATGCAGAAGACGGGCCAGACTCGGATGAAGCCAGCAGCAAGCTGCAACGTTCCGGCAAGCAGACGTCTGGGGGGCCACCCCCCTCAGAGCCCCTCCTCCCCCAGCCCCTCCCCCCCAGGCCCCTCCCCCCCCAGCCCCTCCTCCCCCAGCCCCTCCCCCCCCAGACGGTGCTACCTCAGGTGGTCGCTCCAGAGGCACCGGCCCCCCAAGCTGTGGTCCCCCAGGCTCGATCGGCTCCTCTGAGGAGCAGATCCTCCACAAAGAGAAGATCCCGGAACAATCGACATCAGATGTGAACATCCAGACACACACACACGTATCTACAGGTACACACACACAAGACACACACACACACACACGTATCTACAGGTACACACACACAAGACACACACACACACACACACACGTATCTACAGGTACACACACAAGACACACACACACACACACACGTATCTACAGGTACACACACAAGACACACACACACACACGTATCTACAGGTACACACACAAGACACACACACACACACACACACACACACGTATCTACAGGTACACACACAAGACACACACACACACACACGTATCTACAGGTACACACACAAGACACACACACACACACACGTATCTACAGGTACACACACAAGACACACACACACACACGTATCTACAGGTACACACACAAGACACACACACACACACACGTATCTACAGGTACACACACACAAGACACACACACACACATCTACAGGTACACACACAAGACACACACACACACACACGTATCTACAGGTACACACACAAGACACACACACACACACACGTATCTACAGGTACACACACACAAGACACACACACACACACACGTATCTACAGGTACACACACAAGACACACACACACACACGTATCTACAGGTACACACACAAGACACACACACACACACACGTATCTACAGGTACACACACAAGACACACACACACACACGTATCTACAGGTACACACACAAGACACACACACACACACACGTATCTACAGGTACACACACACAAGACACACACACACACACACGTATCTACAGGTACACACACAAGACACACACACACACACGTATCTACAGGTACACACACAAGACACACACACACACACGTATCTACAGGTACACACACAAGACACACACACACACACGTATCTACAGGTACACACACACAAGACACACACACACACACACGTGTCTACAGGTACACACACAAGACACACACACACACACGTATCTACAGGTACACACACAAGACACACACACACACACACGTATCTACAGGTACACACACACACACACGTATCTACAGGTACACACACACAAGACACACACACACGTATCTACAGGTACACACACACAAGACACACACACACACGTATCTACAGGTACACACACACAAGACACACACACACACACACGTATCTACAGGTACACACACACAAGACACACACACACACACACGTATCTACAGGTACACACACAAGACACACACACACACACATGTATCTACAGGTACACACACAAGACACACACACACACACGTATCTACAGGTACACACACACAAGACACACACACACACACGTATCTACAGGTACACACACACAAGACACACACACACACACACGTATCTACAGGTACACACACAAGACACACACACACACACGTATCTACAGGTACACACACAAGACACACACACACACACGTATCTACAGGTACACACACAAGACACACACACACACACACGTATCTACAGACAAGACACACACACACACACGTATCTACAGGTACACACACACACACACGTATCTACAGGTACACACACACAAGACACACACACACACGTATCTACAGGTACACACACAAGACACACACACACACACGTATCTACAGGTACACACACACAAGCACACACAACACACACACACGTATCTACAGGTACACACACAAGACACACACACACGTATCTACAGGTACACACACACAACACACACACACGTATCTACAGGTACACACACAAGACACACACACACACACACACGTATCTACAGGTACACACACACACACACACGTATCTACAGGTACACACACACACAAAGACACACACACACACACACACACACACACAATCTACAGGTACACACACACAACACACACGTATCTACAGGTACACACACACAAGACACACACACACACACACGTATCTACAGGTACACACACACAGACACACACACACGTATCTACAGGTACACACACACAAGACACACACACACACACACATCTACAGGTACACACACACAAGACACACACACACACACGCACACACGCGTATCTACAGGTACACACACACACACACACAACAAACATATCTACAGGTACACACACACACAGACACACACACACACACACATCTACAGGTACACAACACACACACACACACACACGTATCTACAGGTACACACACACAAGACACACACACACACACACACGTATCTACAGGTACACACACACACACACACACATATCTACAGGTACACACACACGACACACACACACACACACATCTACAGGTACACACACACACACACACATCTACAGGTACACACACACAAGACACACACACACACACACGTATCTACAGGTACACACACACATACACGCACACACACACACGTATCTTCAGGTACACACACACACACACATATCTACAGGTACACACACACAAGACACACACACACACACATATCTACAGGTACACACACACACACACACGTATCTACAGGTACACACACACACACACACACATATCTACAGGTACACACACACACACACACATATCTACAGGTACACACACACACACACACACACGTATCTACAGGTACACACACACACACACACACACACGTATCTACAGGTACACACACACACACACATATATCTACAGGTGTGCACACACACACACACACACACACATACACACGTATCTACAGGTACACACACACACACACACCAGGTACTGTATATTCAGGTGTATTCATGTACACACCAAGTACACAACATGTACACACCAGGTACACACCATGTACACACCAAAGTACACAACATGTACACACCAGGTACACACCAGGTGTATTCATGTACACACCAGATACACACCATGTACACACCAGATGTATTCATGTACACACCAGGTACACACCAGGTACACACCAGGTGTATTCATGTACACACCAGATACACACCATGTACACACCAGATGTATTCATGTACACACCAGGTACACACCAGGTGTATTCATGTACACACCAGATACACACCATGTACACACCAGATGTATTCATGTACACACCAGGTACACCACCAGGTGTATTCATGTATACACAGGTGTATTCATGTGTATTAAGGTGTATTCATGTGTATGTGTATTAAGGTGTATTCATGTGTATTAAGGTGTATTCATGTGTATTAAGGTGCATTCATGTGTATTAAGGTGTATTCATGTGTATTCATGTGTATTAAGGTGTATTCATGTGTATTAAGGTGGCATTCATGTGTATTAAGGTATTAAGGTGTATTCATGTGTATTCATGTGTATTAAGGTGTATTCATGGTGTATAAGGTGTATTCATGTGTATTAAGGTGCATTCATGTGTATTAAGGTATTAAGGTGTATTCATGTGTTTTAAGGTGCATTCATGTGTATTAAGGTGTATTCATGTGTATTAAGGTGTATTCATGTGTATGTGTATTAAGGTGTATTCATGTGTATTAAGGTGTATTCATGTGTATTAAGGTGTATTCATGTGTATTAAGGTGTATTACATGTGTATGTGTATTAAGGTGTATTCATGTGTGTTCGTAGGTCTCAGTGAAGAGTCCTCAGGAGTACTTCTCAGAGGATTGGGTCGCAGTGTTCCTGCTCTCCTCAGTATTTAACACAAACATATATATACATATATATACACACACACACATATACGTATGTATATATATGTGTGTATATATATATATATATGTATAACCATTATCACAGAGTTCATGTCAACTGCTAATGCCTTGCTATGTTCTATACATTAAAATTCCTCTGCGCAAACTTCCCGTGTGATATTTCACCTGCACTGCTCTTGTGTAAAGTACCTGCTCCTGAACAACAAGTCAAGAGCAAATAGTTTAGAACCTAAAGAACACAGAGTTAAGAGGTGAGAGAGAGACAGAGAGAGAGAGAGAGAGAGACAGAGAAGAGCAGAGAGAGACAGAGAGAGAGAGAGAGAGAGAGAGAGACAGAGAGAGACAGAGAGAGAGAGAGAGAGAGAGAGAGAAGGAGACAGAGAGAGAGACAGAGAGAGAGACAGAGAGAGAGACAGAGAGACACAGAGAGCGAGAGAGAGAGAGAGACAGAGAGAGAGAGAGAGAGAGACAGAGAGAGACAGAGAGAGAGAGAGAGACAGAGAGAGAGAGAGAGAGAGAGAGAGAGAGAGAGAGAGACAGAGAGAGAGAGAGAGAGAGACAGAGAGAGAGAGAGAGAGACAGAGAGAGAGACAGAGAGAGAGAGACAGAGAGAGAGACAGAGAGAGACACAGAGAGAGGGAGAGAGAGACAGAGAGAGAGAGACGAGAGAGACAGAGAGACAGAGAGAGAGAGAGAGAGAGAGGAGAGAGAGAGAGAGGACACAGAGAGAGACACAGAGAGACAGAGAGAGACAGAGAGAGAGAGAGAGAGTTGGACTGTGTATTAGAGCAGGAGTTAGAGATAATTTTTTTTAAAGACCTTTATTAAATCGAATATAGGACTGAAACAACAATTATTAAGGATATTAAGGATAAACATAATTCATCCTTATTCTGTGTTGTACACTCCCCCTGGTTCCAAAAGAGGCAAAAAGCATCAATATTATATTCATTCCAGTTCAGTTCAGACAATTTTATTAATTCCGAGAAGGGCAATTCATTTGCAGCTTACCAGTCCTTACACACAACTCAAAAACACTCACAAACAAGATAAATCATATAAAGCAAACATACAAGCAACAACGAGCAGCAGTAGATAAAAAAACCCCTTTTGTTATAGTTGATATAAATAACAGTCTAAAGAATAAAAGAATGTGACGGTCATTTAAAATGACTACTCTGCATTTAGTAGCCTGACAGCAGAAGGAATGAAGGACTTTGAGTAGTGCTTCGTTCTCCTAAGGGGAACCTTATAGCGCCGGACTGAGGGCATCACAGTGACATTAGTAGTACCTTCTGGGCTACTGGTTCTCCCACAGGGAGAAAATGAATGAAATGTTAAAGACTTTTAAACAGTTTCACCCCCTCACAGGAATCATCACTCAAAGAAACTAATGTGTACATTAATTAGCAGAAAACAACGCAGGGATGTGGCCTGACGGGGTCAGAGGATGGTAAAGGGCGTCACTAAAACCACTCAGGGATCCTTATCTTCATATCTAACCTGCTCACTCCCCGGGTTCAGCTCACACTCTGCCATGAACAGAGTGAAGGTAAACCTGAAAAACACTTCTTTTCCATGACCCAACTGTGGCAGCAGACATTTCCTTGTTTCCTTGTAACTAACCTTCTCACTAACTCCCCTACACACCCTCAGTTTTGTTTTTTAAATTCCTCTGTCCCCAAAAAAACTCCCAGGAATTTCATTCCCCTCTTCCCTCATTGTAATCTGGGAACTGCCCTCATGGTTGAATGGTTCAATAAGCAAGGCCTCACTCTTATCCCAGTTTACCTTAGACAGGCCTTTTCATAAAGTCTTCAGATATCTTCTACTACCCTTACATGTTCCCGTGTTCTAATACAAACGGTGATGTCATCTGCATAATCAGTGATTCTTAAGTCCTGTCAGTGAGAGTCCTCCTTGTTAACAGAACTAAAAGAGGTTTGACAGCTAGACTGTAGAGGAAACCCGATAGTGGACAGCACTGATAGTGGTCCAACCCATGAAATAAAACATAAACTATAAACTTCCCCAAAACCAAATGCCCTTCGTGTGGAAAACAGAAAGCCATGATCCACTCGGTCACAAGCGGTCATATTTATATTATGGAGTTCACACCGATCGACCTGCTCCCTCTGCTTGTATTTACCGGCCATTAACTCACCAATATGTCACCTCTATGGACAGCTTGGGTCATCCTCTTTGTATTAGCATGACTTTGGTTTCGCTAAATGTGTGTCATGTATGAGCAACTTTCAGTTTATTGACAGAAAGTCAATCAACTGTGTCCAAGTGTTCTTCCTCTGTATGTATTTTACACATGGAATGAGCACAGTATTATCACCACAACCACAATTAAGCTTAATTGGCACCTGAATGTATCAATACACAAGAGGCAATAGAGAAAAACACAGAGAGGGCGAGAGACAGTGGGTTGGAGCAGGAGACAGACAGAGAGAGAGAGGAGGAGAGAGAGAGAGGGAGAGAGAGAGAGAGAGAGAGAGAGAGAGAGAGAGAGAGAGAGAGAGAGAGAGAGGAGAGAGAGAGAGAGAGAGAGTTAAAGTAACGTTGTGAGTAATTTTATTTTCCCACTCGCTTTGTCAATGTAAATGTA
>PIJE02005017.1:12500-20000 GCA_002895965.2 Coryphaenoides rupestris | reverse complement strand
CAGGCAGCTCCATTCTGTCTGCGACACAGACTCAGTGTTAAAACAGTTTGAAAAATCAGTTCAAATGTGTGATTATGTTTAGGTGGACAGGACTGACTGTGTTTGACCCTTTCAAATTGCTGTGGTGATACCTAATGGGTTTGCATTTAACTTTGAATGAGGATATTGTATTTCAGTACAGAATGATAACACTTGGACTGAACTCCTTGATTAGCTGCCGTTATTTATGTTAAGTTGTTCAGTTGAGATGCAGTATTCTTGCTTCAATTCTGCGCAAATTAGCTTCAGTGCAAAGCAAATTAGCGCAATGTTTTGTTTGAGAAAAGTTAGCGATAATTAACTTGCTGAACTTACTGTCTATAAATATGTAACACTTTTATATCTCGGTATATGCTTAATAATAACAATGTCAAGGTTGTCTTTATAATTGTTTTGATAAATGGAAGCAAGGTGGCAGGGAAAATACTGTCAACACTTTATGTTCACATTTTTTGTAGAAAGAAGAAGTAAAAAAGAACAAAAATGCATATACAAGAAATATACGTGAAATGACAGCAGAGGAGGAGGTGAGAGTAGCTGACCTGTGCACAGCTGACATTCAGTCCAGTACAATCTCAACCACCACAGTTCATATTCCAGACATAAAACCAAAAAAATAACGAAAAATTCGCCAAAACTATTCTGTCAGGCCTAAGGTAACTCTGTCCTCCGTCCTCCAGACAACCCTTGGAACCAGTCCGCACGTAATTCAAGTCCCTTTGACGGTGGCTCCCATCACCCCGTCTCTTCTGAAGTGGTGGACGGTTCATTTCCATGGAGAGATCATGCAATGTATGCTACAGTTGTCGCTGCTGCTGAGCTAAGGGGGATTTTTTTCCAAGACTTTGTCGGGTAAACTGGCTTGGCAGTAAAATCACCAATAGAGGAGGAGTTGGAGTTTGGAGTTTCTGGGCAGAGAAAGAGTAAGGAAAGCTGAAAGGAGAAAGGAAGGAAAAGTCTATAAATATGAATGCAGTTTGCATTTGCAGCCCAAAGTAACTGACCAGTTCATAATACTGAATGTTGATATACTCAATATTTTGGACCACAGGACCTATACAAGAGTCAAGCTCATATTTGCTCATGCTCATATTTTTCATTCCAAAAAGTAAAATCTGCTCCTTTTGCTGTAAAGACTGTAAATCGTGTGGATATTCTTTCCCTTCAATTGTGATATTTGTGTTATTTGCATTGTTCTGTTCCGCTGGGCATCGCCACTTTTTAATTTCACTGCACATCCTGTATGTGTATGTGACAATTAAACTTCATAAATCTTGAAGATTCAAGAAGTTTAATTGTCACATACAGGATGTGCAGTGAAATGAAAAAACATCCAGATTGTCCAGACATTCTAGAGTGTAGACACCATTGTATCCACAGATTGTATAACATGATTCTAGAGTGTATAGACAGCATTATAACATGATTCTAGAGTGTATAGACAGCATTATAACATGATTCTAGAATTAGAATCATGTTAGACAATCTCTGGATATAACATGAATCTCGAACGTAGACACCATTATATCCAGAGATTGCCTAGCATGATTCTAGAGTGTAGACACCATTATATAGTGAAATGCTTCAGTATAGAATTTACACACAATAGACACACCTGGCCGAGAACAGAAGTTTAAAAAAAAATAATGGGTTTAAAATTGGGTTGATATGTAATGATTTTATTGATATGCGTCTCAATATGTTCTCCTGAAAAAATGGTCACAAAACAAGCATTGGATTCAATGCACCCCCAATGCCACCATTTTGAAAAACTCAATCTATCTGTACGTATTTATTTTCAAACATCCGAGAACTTGCCTGCTTGACATCCATTAGAGGCCAACTGGACAGCTCCAGGACGGTTTATATGGAGGATGTGCTTGTGGCACCGTGTGTCTGGTCAATATGTCCCAGGTTCTCCCCCCACCCCACTCTCTCTTCATGTCCTGTGCTGGACAAAGACAGATTTGAAGCTTTATGAATGTCAACAAACCAAATGCAATGGGAATATATATATATAAATATATACAGTATACAATATATCATTTATTTTTCGTTCCCCTCCAGCAGAATGCCAAGTAATGATGTTATTAAAAATACATCAAACCGCTCTCCGTATGGACCAATCATGCAGAGCTTCTTTGACTTTGTCTACCTCACCTGCTAGTGTAGAGCTGTAGAAATAGAAAACAGAAGATCCAGGTACTCTCTGCTGATGAAAGGATGGACACGATTATACCCCTTTTTCATCTCTCTCTCTCTCTCTCTCTCTCTCTCTCTCTCTCTCTCATCTCTCTCTCTCTCTCTCTCTCTCTCTCTCTCTCTCTCTCTGACATTCTGTCTGCATTTGCTTTTTGATCTACTGGACATTTTCGTTGTGTTTGACTGTCACACACACTCATCACACGATGACTGCTTGTGTGAATTTGAACTGGCCGACTTTCAGACCAACTTTTTTGCACATTGAAGGCGACAACAGACAGACAGCAGTCGTGAACAGTACCATGCGCCGTGTACTGGCCGTACGGTACCTTGTTCATGCGATGGGCAGTTCACCCACGGAAAGCCGGTTTATAGCTCATCAGAAGACCTTTTATTGCTGACAGAGCCACAGCCACGCTATACGGGTCGAGAAGAAGGAGAGTGTGCATATATTTATATATAGAGATATACACACACTGACAGAATGTAGTGAGGACCCAAGAGCAAAGGAGAAGTATAGGTCTCTTATGTGTTTAAACAACAGCAACAATAACACTACAGCCGGAAAAAACATACACTGTGGTTATTGCTGTTTGGCTTCGGAGGCCATTATTAAAGAAATCATTCTACAATGTCTTTTTGTCCCTAAGCCACCATTAGCGCCTTGCGTTCACGCCTAGCTACACGCTATGTGTTTGCACATCAGTTATACAGAAAATACAATGAAGGTTTTCAAATTCAATCAAATGTCGTAAAATTGCGTGCAACAATTCAACAAGCGATGTGTTGTAGACTTCTCTCCAAAAAATGTTTAATTGATTTGTTCGTAGTTTTGTGATTCGTGTTTTTTTGCCTTGCGGTAACAACAACAACCCCGCCCCCCCCACTTCCAGCGGCCCTGTGTGAGTGTTTATGATGTTTCTTTTGGGCATGTAATTAGTAAGTGTTATTACTAATTAGTATTTAAGTCGCCTCCAACTGCAGTTCTTACTTCTATCTTCTCTTACCCCCAGCGTGTGTGTGTGTGTGTGTGTGTGTGTGTGTATGTGTGTGAGTGCATGTGTGTGTGTCTGTTTGTGTGCGTGTGTGTTTCAGTGGCATTTACGTACTAGCTAATAGACTCACTACACACACAAATTACCCATCATGCCTCAGGCATTGTCCAACTTTACTTTACATTAAAATTACAGTACAGCATGAAAAGAAACACTGGATTTTGTCTGTCACACACCACACACACACAACACACGGCACACACACACACACACACACACACACACACACACACACACACACACACACACAGACACACACACCCAGATACACACCCCCACACACACACACAGTGGAGAAACGATCGATCCACTCTAATTGAGTATTCATAGCACAGGAGCTGGGGTCAGGCCAAGTGGAAACCAGCTCAACACAGTTGGACCAGCCTCCCCTCGTAACTTCTTCACTCCCAGCCCTTCAGACCGGGGGGGGGGAATTAACACCGCAGATGGATTGTCGTTTAACATCCTAGATTGCCATTTGGCCTATAGCGCTCAAATATTTGGCCGTCGGGTTACAAACCTCATGTATAATTGATTTAAATCTATAGCTCATCGTGCCCTTTCACAGAATCTAGCCTATGTCATCGGAGAACAACAAAACACAGGTTTCCCTCATAACCCTCATTATGGGTCTGCTCGTTTTATGTACCAGGGCAGCACAGGCAGTGAAGATGTCACACAATGGACCATGTGTCCTGGTGCATAAAAGTTACAGACATGTAATTCGGGTTATGAGCCATACCTGCTACTTTGACTCCTCTCTAAAAAGGGTCTCTAGGGATTATTTGACACCAACACGTGTCTTTTTCTCTGTAAATAATTTGAGTTTGGTCGATTAGCGGACCGCCATTGAATTTGTAGATGAGGAGCTAAGGTCGTTGGTTGAGGGTATCTTACTCTTGAATGGACTGATTGTTTTCGCTTTCCTCAGTGACTCAATTGTATAGTGGCTTCCAACTGGATTTTAATAAGAACGCTCTAGAAATACGATTGCACTATTATTATCATTATTATTACAAAGGCTAAAGATATACTGTGGACATCCAACCCATACCAGCAATGCTGTACACTAGGGATGCGCAGAAATTAACAAACAAATATTTTTGAATATTTTCCTCTTTAGCGTTCGGTTTGTGCTGGGTTGGCCCGGGTCGAACGAACAAGTTCTCATGAATCCCTGACTTTTCCCGCTCATACTGCCCATGGCCACGCCCACTCGCAGTCTCTCCAAAACATAGGAAGCCGGCCAACCGATGAATGAGTGCGGGTCGAATGTCTCGAGAGACTCGGGTCCAGACAGCTACTCACAGAACAAGCTCAAATGAACCGCTGTCTCGGGCTCGGACGTCTGCTACATGCCCTCAAAAACACAGACGACAGATCGTTGGTCGGTGACATTTCTGTAACATCGTATTGAGCTTAGCATCATAGCCTATAAGCGCTACTGCTCCAATTCTCTTGTGAATCTACCTGCTGATGCAATTTAGCTAGCGAGCTAACTCTGGGACAGTCAATGACTTGTCCAGTGCCCCTGTTAATAACAATAAATAATAATACATTAATAAATGAGTGGGATGCTGAATTAGTGCATTAAAATGAATATTGCATCTTTATTAACGGGCGGGCAGCACTAGCTGTTGAGCGCACATGTACTATAACGGAGTGTGAACCTTATTTAACCGTTAAATAAATCTTGAAGAAGCGGTGGGGGAGGGGTTTAATAATGGACTGGTTCATTGGTGGTTGTGGTGGGGGTGGGGGTGGTATTGGAGGGGGGGGAATACAGTGGGTTCATTTTCTTAATGAGGTTCGGGAGAGTAGTGGGTGGACACTTCCTGGTAAGAGCGATGTACTGTAAGCACCGGAGGCGGGACTGGGGATTAGAGTGTGAAACAAACCCCCGTTAGCTGTTAGCTGCTCTCCCAGCGCCTCTGGGGAAGCGCGGTGTGGTGGTAGTGCATGGCATTAACACTAGCTAGCTAATACACTCCACGGGGATCTCACCCCTGTGTTGAGAATATATATATATATATATATATATATATATATACAGAAACACGGCGGCCACTATACACACAAATTGCATTTACACCAGGCTAAAAGAATAAATCGGTAGAAAAAACACTCACAGGGTAGGGTTGTTCTGTAAGTATAAATGTCCAATTAGCAGGCTAATTGAAGCAGTCGACCGCGTTGAGTGACCGAATACGGCCCTCGTGCCGCCAGTTGAATATGACTGGTTCCCACCCAGGGACTAGAGAGGACTGAGCTGTGTTCAGTGCTTGGCCGTGTTCGTCAGCCACCGTTCCTAGCCTGCACTACAGGCGGGTGAAAGACAAAAACAAATCTCTCTGGTTTCGCCGGCTTCTTAATACCCCCGCGGAAATTAAAATGATTCTATCTGAAGCGCCGCAGGAATATTGACCTGATGCCCAGAGGCTTGTCACTTTCCCCCGGAATATGAAACAGATTTTTGCTTCAGGAAATAATAATTCACTTCCCCCATGCAGCCATAGTTTTTTGCTCTTCTCATTTGGTTTGATTGACAGGTGGGCTCATTCCGCATAGTGTTCTGTACCTGATGGAGGTCAGGACCTTGTTTTAATTTAGCATCGCACATAAACAGTGCTAGCGCCCTCATGTCCCGGACACCGGCGTGTTTAACTGATGCACTGATCCCTCCAGGGTGATGATTTGTCATAATTATGTTTGGGTTTTATTCCCCGTTTAGGAGAAGAAAGAGGTTATATTTGAACCGATTCAGTCTTGTTTATGTTGTGGTTGTCCTCTCCGCTGCGTATCAGACGCTGTGACAGACAAGTGATGTTGGTGCTTATGAAACAACAGTCTCTACGTGTCAAACACACTCTGGATATGTGAACGTATATTAGCTTCTACTTCGAGACGTGGCTCTTGTATATATTGTGTTTATTTTGTACCACCTCCCTTGGGAGGACGCTCTTCTATTTACTTTTCTGTCTGTTTATCTTTGTATATTTTTCTTTATCTCTATCTTTTTATCTGTCTTTCCATCCGTGTCGTTCTGTCTGAATGCTGTATTGTATTGTATCTCTCGCTCACACACTGTCAATGTCTCTCTATCCTCTTGCTCTCTATGCAAATTATCGGGATTTTTTCTTTGGTTCATCTACAGTTCACTACGTTGCTTGTTTATTTTCCTCTATGTTCCTGTTTTTTTTTTCTCTCTCTCTCTCTCTCTCTCTCTCTCTTCCTCTCTCTCTCTCTCCTCCAGCTGTCAGCTCCTTCACATACAGTGCCTCTGCTCTCTCTCTCCTTCATCTTCATCTTATTCCCTCACCGTTCTGATCCTCTCATCTTTTAGTTTTTCCTGTTGCTCTCCATCTCTCCATCCGTCCCACATTCTGAGGACACGGCCACCGGGCAGAACAGGAAACAAGATGGCCTCCCGTGCCGTGCCAGCCAATCAGCGGCTGCTATTCAAATGTTTGTTTTTGGAATTGCCGTGTGGGGAATATGTCAAGAGTACACGAACATCATTCAAACGCACAAGTAAGCATTCGTTTTGTAGAGCGTCTTTTTGCTCGTATCGTGACACTATCTGAAGATGGCCTCCCGTGCCGTGCCAGCCAATCAGCGGCTGCTATTCAAATGTTTGTTTTTGGAATTGCCGTGTGGGGAATATGTCAAGAGTACACGAACATCATTCAAACGCACAAGTAAGCACGGCCAAACACACACACACACACACACACACGCAAGGTGTTCACACAGATTACCATGTGCTTTGTGTCTGACAGTCTAAACCTGATGGGATTACATCGCCTGGCAGCTCTGTGCGGAGGGGTGTGTGTGTGTGTGTGTGTGTGTGTGTGTGTGTGTGTGTGAGAGAGCGAAACGTAGTCCCCTGGTCCAGAAAGTTAAACTGCTCCCCCAAGTATTTAGAGACATCTGGAGATTTACTAATTAGTAAAAACCCAGGGACTAAACACCTAGAGGGTGGAGCAGGTGTGTGCGTGTGTGTGTGTGTGTGCGTGTGTGCTGTGCGTGTGTGTATGCGCATGTGTGTTCACACACTTCTGCGTGTGTATGCTCTGTGCACGTACAGCTGACTCAGGCGGAGAGAGGCGTGATCGATGGCCGATAAAACTGGTGCTGTCACATGCAAACACACACACACACACACACACACACACACGCACACACACATCTATAAAGCATAGAC
>PIJE02005017.1:5000-7500 GCA_002895965.2 Coryphaenoides rupestris | reverse complement strand
GGACGGGAGGAAAAACGGCCACTGTTACCCAGACCATGACATGTGTGATGATGATGATGCGATGCGGACATCCTCCGCCAGCTGAAGGTGTCCGATGCGTCTGCTTGAGAGGACGTTGTGTCTTCACAAACTGTCCACAGTGCGGACAGACACTGCACATCAAAACCCTCGTGTGGACATTTCGACATCCATACCGCCTAGTAGTGGACACTGGCCTGAGAATAGCTCATTGTCTTATCTTTAATTCCTCTCCTTGTCCTATTTAACCTATGATTGATAATAGGATTTGTCCTTTCAATGTGAATAGAGGAGGACGCATTATTAGAATCATTCCATGGTACAACATCTATTATTCACAATTGCATGAAGCCATGACCCCTTAATTAGCCACCATTTATTTGTTCTGTGTTGCCGAGAAACATTGTTCATTGTTGATTCATTATTTGATTAGTTAGCAGTCGCCCGCGCCAATAATTATTACTTAATTCTGATGCATGAGCAGCGTGATGTAGTGTAATTGTAGTGATATTGACTCGCCCCCTGTAGAGTCATCTACTAACTGTGGAACCCCACTAAACAAATGCGAACTGTTAAAAACTGTGAAAGTTTAAACAGATGTGTTACCTGGGTCTGAACCTCCCAGGCACAACTCCGCGTTTTTAAAAGGACCCTGAGCACTCAAGTGCGGTTACGATGATTAATAAAATCATTATAAATCAATTTTCCCACCAGTGACACCGAGCGTCCACCCAGACGTATGATGAAGAGATCAATCCTGGTCAAGTCCACCAGGGATGTGACTGGGGAGCTGATCTGTCCGTCGTACATCTGGGCAGACACTTCCACTTGTGATGTCGTGGATATATTTAGAGATGGCTTGGATTGACCTCAAACCTGTCGGTATAAGGAGGGGCTCAGGGGAACATATTAAGTGTTTGTGTGTCTTGCTGAGAAGAGTTTCAGATCCCTATCATGAAAAGACGCTGGCCAACAAACTGCTAGACACTCTGAGGAAATTAAGGTCGACCAGAGTGACCTGACACAGTCGTTACCGGAATGGCCACCGCAAGTTCTGCCACAGATTCTGGAAGAGATTATGGTTGTGACTTGAAAACACAGTGAAAGAAACACAACACAGAATGCAGGTCATGGTGTCCTGTGTGGCCCCACTGTTGACTGTTTACTCCGTTTTTTCTCAATCGGTTTCTAGCAAGCAAACTGCGTTCGAAGTTCTTGTTGAACTTGTAGTTGTGGAGACTTCGATAACCCCACCGTCATTTCTATGATATAATGTGATACAAAAATAATAGGAATTTTAAAAAGAAATGCTCAAAGGAGTCCAGTTTCTATTTTATTTTTAATTAAAAGAAAGCCTGTCTAATGTAAGATGACCTGGCACTCTCATTATTAGAACAGATACCATTAGTTCTGCTGGATGGATTTATATGGCTAGAAACCTTCCAAAAAACACTGTGAAGGTTTGAAGAATCACTGGTATGAAATACTTCCTCCTGGTAGAAGATATTTGCTGACACAGAGGGCTGAGGAAATTAAATGTTAAAGAAGTATGCCATTATATTTGTGCCTCGTTCCCGAGCGAGCAATGGGAGATTTGGAGCACAGAAAAATATATTTTGCAGGCGCATAAATTCTATTTAGTATATTTATTGTACGCCAGCAAAAAGTTATTTGGCAAAAAATCCATTCTGTGCTCAAAACATGCATTTGCATCTTACTGCATGCTGCTATCCATATTAATGTGCAAAGATAACCCTCACTCAGTTTTACTCAGATGCCCTCTCACAAACTCTTGCTCTGTTCACTGTCAGACTCTCTCTCTCTCTCTCTCTCTCTCTTTCTCTCTCTCTCTCTCTCTCTCTCTCTCTCTCTCTCTCTCTCTCTCTCTCTCTCTCTCTCTCTCTCTCTCTCTCTCTTTCTCTCTCTCTCTCTCTCTCTCTCTCTTTCACTCTACATATGTGCCGCAAAATCAACCAATTGGAGAATTGGAGGAGATACACTTTAGATTTTAGATTTCCAGCCGGACATGACAGAATCTAGTTCGGTCAAGGTCATTTCATGTTCGATATTCAATATTTGGTTTTCTGGCAATTTATCCTCAACCACTGCGATGTCAATACTTTAATGTTAAAACCACAGACATTGATAACACCACTGACCTGCACTAACACCACCCAGACACCACCAGCATGCTGGAGTCCTGCACTAACACCACCCAGACACCGCCAGCATGCCGGAGTCCTGCACTAACACCACCCAGACACCGCCAGCATGCCGGAGTCCTGCACTAACACCACCCAGACACCGCCAGCATGCCGGAGTCCTGCACTAACACCACCCAGACACCACCAGCATGCCGGAGTCCTGCACTAACACCACCCAGACACCACCAGCATGCTGGAGTCCTGCACTAACAATGCCAAACACATTTTTGCCAGGAATTGGATGTGACACCTCTTCCATATGAATCAACAGAGTTCAG
>PIJE02005016.1:0-11029 GCA_002895965.2 Coryphaenoides rupestris | reverse complement strand
CCTCCCTCCCTCTCCCTCCATATGCAGACCAGCAGCTCGCCATATCCTGCTGGGCAAAAAAATAATATATATATAGCTATATACACTCACAGTTAACACACCTATACACACACACATGCACACACACTGCACATAGACGTGTGTACAAGTGCACCGCCCGTACCAGTCCTATAACAGGTCCATTCACTGTGTGCCCCCATGCACCCCCCCACACCCTCACCCACCCTCACCCACCACCCTCACCCACCACCCACCACCCACCCAACAGCCCCACTGCGAATCCTCCTCTCCTTCAACCTCCTTTCCTCTTCATACTCAGCTCTCATCCACGCTCCATAAGTGTTGATTATGGGGTTTATTTCGGTTCTGATCGAATTCTTCGATCAGGACCTGGGCTTGAGCCGGGCCGCCTTATAGGGATGAAATCGTTTGAACGCTGCAGTTAGAGCGTTCCCTCCTCCTACCTGGGCGCCCTTCTGCTGTATATTTGCACTCTTCAGCTCTCCTGTACGGCTGTTTTTTGTACGGCTGTCCGCTGCGAACGTGTAAATACCCGTGAATCTCTCACTGTGTCATGAAGGGAACCTTAAAATAACCCGACACCCTCCCCCATGCTGAGAAGGGATGTACTTGCTATTGTAAGGATGATGAGGATTATGGTTATTTGGACCTCAGAAGCAATCATTATTACGATGCCTGTGCAAACTCCCTCATTGTGGAATCAAGCCGTTTGTGTGGTCAATCAATCCAGAGGAAGCTGTTGCAACATTAACTCCTATTGTGTCTGAGATGTGCCACTCTGAGCTTATTCATGTTAGTGTTACTTTTGAAGTTGTCTATATAAATGGATGGATTGCATTTTTATATAGCGCTTTACAGTATTGCCTCACATTCACCCATTCAGACACCGACGGCGGTGCCAACTAGGGCTGGGCGATCTGGCAAAAAATATAATCACGATTTTATTTCGATT
The DNA here is from genome assembly GCA_002895965.2 of Coryphaenoides rupestris. Taxonomy (NCBI): domain Eukaryota; kingdom Metazoa; phylum Chordata; class Actinopteri; order Gadiformes; family Macrouridae; genus Coryphaenoides; species Coryphaenoides rupestris. The sequence continues at coordinate 10,056 of PIJE02005016.1, read as the reverse complement.
GTTTTATAACAATATATAATTTGATAATGNAAAAGGAGAGGAGATCAGCGTATGTAAGTCCTATGTATTATTATTATTAAATCAGAGGTGGGCAAACTACAGCCCGTGGGCCACGTATGTGGCAACAGTCCTATAATAGTTAATAGTTAATAATTAACAACAGTTCTATAATTGGACTCAACTTAACAAATTCATAGTGTGGTGTCTCGGTAGGCACAGCGTCCTTCAGCTCTGCAGTCCTGGGTTCTCTTATGTCTAAGTCCCGTGAACGGTAAAGTTAAATACGCCCGGAGACCATGCCCAAAGTAGGTGTCTTGGTGGTGCTGTGGTCTGCTCTGGAGGTTAGCACTCTGGAGACTCAGGTTTGAGTCAGGCACACGGCCACCAAGAATTGAACGCCAGCAGAACCCCCCCCAACTATCAAAGAAACCAACTACTTTAAGAAAGTCACTTTAGATTCACTTTAAAAAAAAGTTGCAAGCTCTCAGTTGTCAGCAAGAGCCCTTTAGGTGTAACCCCCCCCCCAGCCCCTCTGAGGGGGGGATGGGGGGGTTCTGCTGGCGTTCACTTCTTGGTGGCCGTATGTGCGCTGACTCAAACCGGAGTCTCCAGAGTGCTAACCTCCAGAGCAGACCACAGCACCAGCATGGAACGCATTAAAAGAAAGAACTGTAATAATACAAAAAGGAACCCCATGTGTAGGGACTGTTTCAGGTCTTCAATGTGCTCGTGTTCCCCGTCTGACGGATGTAGCGTACGTCACGCTGGGGCAGTACTGAACCTTTTCCAGTAAGTAAAGCATTCGAACCAACGGAGTTGCTCGTTCGGGGCGTTCCCCCGTCATACGTCATTTGCAATTGATTTAGACCGCAGCTGGGGAGGCACCGAGATCAGTTTGGCTCTGGGTTGAGATGGACGGTTTGTCATTTTCTCAAAGTAACCATGTACCTGGGCCTCATTTGGGTCAGGACGGGCGGATCCGAGTTGGGGCTCGGCCAAGGATTTTCTGCTACAGATCTAGAATACCTTCAATCGACCACCCTAGCTCAGCCAAGCTTTTCACTAAGTGCCAGGAATGCAGCGCATAGCGGACAACTCGCAAACCATGTCAGGAGCCAAGGTAGTGTCCTCGCTCAGAGACTCTCGCACCACCTCCTAGCTCCATGGCGGAGCTTTCCTTATGGCGGTCTTGTTTCATCATCGTTCAGAAATCCCTCATTAGCATATAAATATATACCAGACCCCAATGTTACACCTAAACCTGGTGTACATCTAAAAAAATAAACCAGTGTCTAATACACCTTATCTAAAGCTTATGTGTTGCTTTTTAGAATTGTGGCTAAAATGCATGATGTCTTCCAAGCCTCCAGGGCTTGAACCAGCAACCTTCCTTTTACCAGACCCACTGTTACCTCCTGAGCTACTGCCGGCCCCCTATATGAATCCATGCACATGTATGTTATCGCGTAGAAGCCCTTCAGACCGGCCCTCTGGTCCAGAAAGCCTCACAATCTCACCACCAAAAGTGTACGCTGTTCATAACTTTCTGTTCCCGTCGTTTTCCATCGACGCGCCACCGACACGCTAGCTCAGCATGTGGTGACCGCTCCAGCCGTCGCCATGACTCCCGCTGACCTGTTCTAAGCGCGCCCGTCTCAAGGTCCGCTGCCTATCGTACACATCCCAGACTGATAACAACTTCAGTGGAGCGACTGCACGACAGAAGGAGACTCCTAATGTGTGCTGCATAGGTGCGATGGACCACGAGAGCATCAAGTCTGTTCAGGGGACAGTTCTGCACCTATGTAATCTGGCGCAAGCATGCGATAGACCCCAACGGGTGCATCGCTCTACTACAAAAAAGTGGGTTGCGGGTGGTATTTTGTCTCGTTTCTTTCCGGGTTTAGCGTCGGGCTCTCCGCGTCTGAAAGGTACGCATGATGAATAGTATACGCGTAGCACATCCCAGACTGATAATCTACGAGATTTCTCAGGTGGTTGATTGGAGCGACCACTAGCAGTGGAGCGACTGCACGACAGAAGGAGACTCCTAATGTGTGCTGCATAGTGTCTGGGTGGTTATCTGTGTGAGTGTGTGTCTGTCTGTGTGTCTGTGTGTGTGTGTGTCCAATGACTGTGTCTATGCGTCAGTGTGTGTGTGTGTGTGTCTCTTTGTGTGTCTGTCCTATCTGGGTTGTCTTGGCAAGGTCTTGGCAGGGGCCACTCAGACGGACAGCCCAGCCTTCAGACAGACGAGGGGGGGGGACCTGATGGAGACCTGGCGAGGGGAGATGGTTATCGGCAGCACACAAGGACAGAACACAGCGTAACCGCGGGCAGCCAAGTCATGTGACCTCACACATGGCTCATTGTGCTGACGACCGGTGACTCAAGTGTGTGAGTCAGTCGGGACTTTGTCACACCAGAGCAGGTGCTGTGCAACGGGGACACAGACTGGGGATTGTTGACCATCAACTACAATAGAATGCAAAGTAGCCGTCAGCTACTTTGCAGAGGACAGCAAAATGAAATATTTGAGGTATTATGATGTTTGTTTACATGTGAAAAGTTATTTTAATAATTTATAAAGCACGACGCCGGCTGGCCCCCGTTTTATATATCAGGATTATTGTGTCCCCCGTCGACGGTGGGATCACTTTGTTCTGCAATGTTGACTTGTCTTTCTGTGTAGTTTTCTCATTTTTATTGTTTGTATTTGACTTCTGTGTTTGCGCCCTCGTTAATTTTAATGTGTTATTGTTTTTATTTTGGGTTTTTTTATAGTTTTTATTTTGTTATATTTGATTATTTCCTGTTTTTAACCTTTATCTCATATCTATTTTTTGTCATTGTGTGCATTGTACAGCACCTTGAAACCCCCTGGTTTTGAAAGGCGCCATTTATATATATATAAACAACTTAATATTAATTCCAACTATTCAAGGAATATAACCAACTGGCCTAGCTTTTGGCACACTTCTATATCTTACCAGTTCGTCATATGAATGTGGAGCGCATTCGATCTTGAGGCCACCTTCCTTGGACAGTCTTTGGTCCTTGCATGACTGGGTACCGAGGACATGGGTTAAATCTGGGAGCGAGCACTGGCGGCTATCGTGGCTAACTGTAATCTTTGGGAGCAGCTCTGTGGCCATGGTGGTTCGTTTTCTCATCAATATTCAAATCCACAGTTTCCAACAGATCATTAAACCAAATCAAAAATGTACTCCCGTCCGCACGCACTGAATATTATGTGTGTAAAAAAAAATGGAGAGAAAGTAGTTAGAAGAAAAAACATTTTCGTACAAAACATAAGCGTAATAATGTTATATTAATCCAAATACTCAGAAGCCCCCCAAACAAACCTGCCAAATTATTTGAACCCGAGATCATTAAACCTGCCAAATTATTTGAACCCGAGATCATTCTGTCTGTTTAAAAACACTGTCAAGCACTTCAAGCGTAATACATCATCTAAAATATTCATCATGAAGGAGTTCCTGATCTTCTGTTTAGTTTTGCAAAAGTTGGGCAGATAAATGTTCTCTTGCTTGCACGCCAATCATCTCCACATGAATAATTGAGGAGTGCAGATGCTTTAAGATCTCAGAATTAGACGTTAACTTTCATACTGTTAAAAGGATGTGCAGTGTCTGTGGTTACCATGCGAATACATAATTAGAGTGCATCTGGATTTCTACGAGTGTCTGTGGTTACCATGCGAATACATAATTAGAGTGCATCTGGATTTCTACGAGCCCTCATTTTTTAATTGGTGGATCCTTTCCCTGATGTCTTCACTGCGAGCCGTCCTTGTCCTGAAATGACTTTTTTGTTTTGCTTAAAAGATCAACATAATATTTCAATTAACGCTCCACAAACAAACATTCAAGCGTATCTTTTATCGATTACACTTTGAAAAACTCATCTTCGCTGGTCCGGGAGATGTGCAGATTTGCGTTAACACTTTCATAAAATCGCTGGTCCGGGAGATGTGCAGATTTGCGTTAACACTTTGATAAGATGCAGAGTGCGTCTACGCTACGGACCGACCCCCCCGAACACGAAAGTCCTCGCCGGCCACATGTCGGCCAGACAACACTGAGCCGCTAGCAGTTTCGGATTTTACAGCTCTCGCATCGTCTGATGAAAGGCCACTATGTCCAGTTTGTTCATATCCAGACATATTTACGACCAGGAGTTTATTGTATTACTCATGCATTCAAGATAAATGTACGATAAATTTACACTCTTTTGCAAATAACTCGATTGGGGACAACCTCCAGATACGTTCCCCCAACCTCATGACGCGCTTCTGGAGCACCATGGAAGGGACTGAAAAAAATGAAATATTGGATTGGCCTGGAGGAGCAAGGAACGTTTTAATTTTTTTCTTTTTTTTCTGGTGAAGGGAGGAACAGTATTTTTAAGGGTGAGGAGCACCGAGTTTTATGTTAGCATGTGTTTGTTTTTTAGGCCCCCGAGCTGGGGCACTAGAGGTCGAAGAGCCTGCCGGTGTCGGCTTACTATTTCACAATATTATACCAGGCGAGAGATTACGTTTGAGTCCATCCCCGCGGAAAGCGGCTCCCAAGGCACAAAGTCCTCACTCGGACGAGCCACAGTAGGAGATGGAGACGTCTAGGGTAATCCTCGCGGAGCACCTCCGACCACTTTCTAATATAGTTTTATCAATGCACCCTCACTCTGGCAGTGGCTGGACAACACACAGCATGGGCCAAGGCACATCGTTGCAAAAACATTTCTTAGCACTACTCACAATACCTATATCGACGGCCACATTAAACACAATTACCATGTCGGGGTCGACAGACATGGAGATGAGGCGCACGCACACACACGTACACACACACACACACACACGCACACACACACACGCATACACACACACACCAAGAGAAACACAGTGCATCGGCCTTACAACCACTTGCATCACCAGTTTACAATTAAAGGTCTGAGGACCAATAAACAGATGCTCATGGAAAGGTTTTAGTTCAGAGCTTTGCACACGTTTCAATGCAGCAACCAAACATGAAATGTAAGCCCCTCCCCCCCCCCCCCCCTCCCTGTATCTTCCACATGAATCTATATGAATTAAGGAATGAATTACATCTTATCTGAGGAGCGTAGCGAAGATCAAACCACACAACTTTATTGACATTTGTTTCAATGTACAAAAATTGTTTGGGGGATAGTTGATATATTGTTGCTATATTTATATGTGTGTGTGTGTGTATGTGCATGTGTGTGTGTGTGCGTCTGAGTGCGCGTGCATGAGCGTGCGCGCGATGTATAATATTTGCTCAAGGCGAGTGGCGGTTAAGAGTTGGGTCAGGTGTGTGTGTGTGTGTGTGTGTGTGTGTGTGTGTGTGTGCAAATGACAGCATGTGTGGTCAGAGTGGGAGTTGAGAAATGTGCTTGGTAATGCTGTTAAAGATAGGCCTGACCTCCCCGACCCCCCCCCTCCCCCCCCCCCACCTGTGCCGTAGTCTATCCGGGTGGCGTTCCCCACCGCCTCCTTCAGGTACACCGCCACCTCCTGAGCTGCTGCAGCGCTTTGTCCTGGCAGCAAGGTGGAGACCAGAGCCTCCGCCTCCTGCACACACACACACGCACACACGCACACACACACATGCACACACAGACAGACAGGAGTTCGAATGAGAATGTGTAACATTAAAAGTGTAGTGTGTGTGTGTCGTTGCGTGTGACCAGTGAAGTGTACGGTGAGCCCACCTGGTCCAGCTTGCCATACCAGGTCCTGTAGGCCTTGTTCCCGAAGCGCGAGGGCTGGTCCACCGGAGGGGTCTCGTCGATCCACCGGTCCAGGGTCTCCAACAGATCTAACAACTTCTCCACCGTCTGGAACACAACACACATACACATGCAACGGAGAAAGTCAAACTGCTGCAGTGATAAAGAAAATAATAATATTCATAATAATATGAACATTCAATTCAATTAGTTTCTTCATGTTATTTCTATGCTAGGTATGCATCAGTCGAAAAAATACAGGCTGTTACTTACGATCACATGATTACATGTTCAAATCAAATGAGATTAAAGACTAAACCATAATTCTTTAGCGAACATAATGTTTTGAGCACATCATTCTTTTCTCAAACAGGGGGGGTGCCGCTATTTGAAATACAGCCATACCCCTCAACTATACTTTGTGTGTGTGTAGTGTGTGTGTGTTGTTGTGTGTGTCCTCGGGCTACCTTCTCCTCTTTTTAACAAAGCAATATGTTGACACACACCTCTTCATCTTTTGCAGATAAATGTGTTTATTTCTTCACTTCTCGATGACTTATTGCACCTTGAAGCCGTAGACAAAGTTCAAGCCGTACCTCTGAAACTTTGTATTCACAAGTGAGCTTCTTGCCTTTCACGGCTGCATTCAGGGTCAAAATGAATCCCATGTAGTCGGCATACGCCTTCACAGAGACACAAACACAGCGCGGTTAAAGAGTAATGAGACAAAAATCTTTTCACATACCATTACACATTGGTCCAACATAGTTCACAGATAACAGTTACACATGGCTTGGGTTTGGTCCAACATAGTTCACAGATAACAGTTAGCATAGCAACATTGTTGTGTCACTATACAGCCTGCAGCTTGGGCCAATTCTGACATTTATAAAACAGTATAATCCATAAAAATCATCATGTGCAATATTCCTAATATAATGTGCAATACTACTTCCTATACTATTACTACTGACCTATGCTCTTACTATTACTATACTAAATGCTATTACAACTTTTTTTGGCGAAATATCTACCTATATTGTTACTCTATTAGGTTTATACACTGTACATTTATTATTCTATTGTTTTTTTTTCCTAATAAATATATATTACCTATATTGTTTTTCAATTAGGCTTATCCACTGTACATTTATTATTCTATTGTTTTTTTTTATTTATTCTTACCTCTTGCACAAGAATTTCCTTCGGGATGAATAAAGTGCTTATCTTATCTAAACATAATAAGTCGGTCTACACCTGATCTAAAAAAAACTAAATAATGGCAAACAAAACATCAGCCAGCCAGAACCTACTTGAGAGCGCTTCCACTTGCCCATGTCGGGCACCATGCTGATCTCCTTCTTGGGCAGCGTGAAGCTGAACGCCACGGGGGCGTTTGCTGTGCCATCCTCCGTGGAGGATCCTGGAGAAGGAGGATGCATACATGGCAACACTACTTTTAGTTTATGGTCAGTTAGTTTATACAGGAGAGGCAAGCGAATAGTTCACACACACGGCTTATTTTTCTGAATAATTCTGTGAATAATTGTGTGTTCAGAACAATACATTTGCGTACAACTAATTAGGCCTTAATTAAAGCAACATAGAGGCTAAACTTTTACCCAGTAAAGAGTAGGAGATGGTAATCACACAATATGTTGTTAAATACATAATGTAAAACAAAAAATATGAGGACAGAAAAAGCTGAAATATAACAAAAACTAAGGATAAACGCCTCCTCATTTTTTATAGATTCAGCTTCAAATAACTTCAGAACCATGCCAATGAAAAAGTAGTCATGGTATGGATGTGCTATATCGAGGAGATTAGGAGACATTCATCTATGATCATATTAAGGTTAAGGTAATATACAAGAGTGTTGTGGTCACTCTGATACAGCTTACAATACAATATACAAAATATGGGGCAACATCCAATTTAGTATAAATATCTGTGGACAAATAATGAATGAGATCAAATGCAGAAGACTTGGGCACTGCAAATACATACTGCAAATACATACAGCAAATATATACAGCAAATACATACTACACTTCAAACTACAAACGAAACATGGAAAATGATTCGATTCATGCAAAAGTGTATTATAGATTTAACCATGTATTGCATACAGTGAGTTATTACAGACAGGACTATGCGGACTGGTATTTTCCATACGTAGAAATCTATCGTAATTTTTATTGAGTCAATGATGATTCAAATAGCAGTCTAACCAGTATACTGCTGGTTAGACTGGAGTTTAAAAATGATTTTCCTTCCAGTTCACGTGAGTCGAGTTGATAACCAAAACATCACCACTGCTCAGCACTTCTTGGCGACACCCTTTCTATTACCCGACTAAATAAATAACCAATACATGAATAACCTCGTTTTTAGCCTCGTTTGGAGAGGGATCGTTAGTTGACGAGACAGTGGAGGAGGTGGCGACGCCAGAGTTCTGTTGATCTGACAACAGAATTTATAATGAAACCACATCTCCCCATCTCATGTGAGCCTCCGATTATTAGATCACAGCGTCCGCCCGCTTTTGCAGCTGATTCTTATTTCAGCGGGTATTCTTCTTTAGGATTTTTAATTAAACGTCATGTGAAGCACACTGTACCACAACCCGCGTCCCTAGAATAATCAACATGATGTCAATTCAACTCGTGTTGTGTCACCTCACCTGACTGGAGCTCGGCATCCGCCATGTTTATAATAAGGGGCGTATATGAGCACGACGTCACCTTTCAACCCTCACCCTCTGTCTGTGTGCCACAACCTGCACCGAGCCGCAGAGACCGCACGGGGGCGCTGTTGTTCCGTTCATAGCAAACAGAGAACCTCCAATACGCTCACCACAGACATCGCAATCAGAGTCAGTGTTGCCAACTAGGTTACAGACAAGACATGTTGTCACTTTGCTGATTTGCTGCGTGGCATTGAACATTAAACATTAAACAGAGAAAGTGCTATGAGGTAACAATTTACAATAAACTATGAAAAAACATTATTATCTAGCATAGAAATTCAATAGATTTACATTCAATAGCATTTACATTTACATTTACATTTAGGGCATTTGGCAGACGCTTTTGTCCAAAGCGACTCACAAAGAGTATATAGCTTATAGAGATTAATGTAACCGATGAATAAATACATTCCCTCCCAGCCCTCTGGGCGTTTATTTACTTGACCCACTCAGTTACCAGGGGTCATCGTACTCTAATCTATGGGGTTGTCCTTTTTACAGTGTCTGGGGTTGTCCCGTGGATGTGGGCGGTTGAGAGAGGACCCTGAATTGTCGCGTTATCCCGGTCTGCTGCGACGCAACTTCCTGTCTGAGACTTCCCATGAGCTGTGCTGCACGCTGCCATGTCCACAGTCCCCGGAGCGAGAAGAACATGAACGTGACACGAATAATAACAACAATATGAGAGTTTTGAGGAACGTTTTGACAAATTAGTATCTGAATATCCCTCCCTAATAGAAAGTCTCACCCTCTCCGCTCTCTCGCCAAAAACGCACAAGTGAAGCATCCCCGTCCGGTCGTTCTGTCGTGACGCCAGGTAGTCCGGAAGTCGTCTCCAGGTCTTGTGTGGTTGTGCAGATCCTAACTCAGCGGCGGGAAGACCTTTCACCCACTTTATTTACTGCCAACTCAATTGACCATTTGGGGGCGTTTTTGAGTCACAATGTGGGGCATTCTGACCAGAACGACGGTAAGTGACGGGTTTGAACCTTTATTCATTTTTTGGTATTTTTTTGTGTACAGTTTCCCGCACAGTCTCGCTTCCAATCTACAAGTAAGTGAATCAGTTACCACAGCCTCGCTGATTGAGATGATCTATTAATGTCTCTTTCCTAATAATGATCTATTCGTTCGCCCGTGTGTCACGCTGTTTGCGTGCAATAATTGGCACACTTGCACAATCGTGTCACAGTTATTGTGACAAACGTGGATTACGTTTTATCAGACAACGACATACTTGGGGTTCTTTCCAGAACATTTGACTATTTATACACCAAAAGGGATAAATGAGAGAGCGAACGTAATCAGCTAATTTGCTTGGTTACGATTATGTTTGCAGTATGTAAACTCTTAATATGCAGACGAATAAATGCCTACTGCTGGGTTAAGCTATTTTTTATGCTACTATTATGTGGACACAATGTACACATTATTTGTACAAAGTCGAATTTCTGTTCTCGCGACAGTTCATGTATATGCACCCTATGTATTCTGCGTACTCGTGCATGTGGGTAATGAGCGTGCATGTG
>PIJE02005014.1:10699-21461 GCA_002895965.2 Coryphaenoides rupestris | reverse complement strand
AATGCCGTACCATTAAAATGACAATATAAATGTAAATCTTAAGTAATAATTCTTCAAAATGGCCGATGCCACCTTATCCTGGTGCCAAGCGTGTGTGTGTGTGTGTGTGTGTGTGTGTGTGTGTGTGTGTGCGTGTGTGCGCGCGTGTGTCTGATCACACATGTTCTTCCGAAGGGGGGCAGCGTTAAGCAAGGTGTAATTGAATTTATGGCCTCTCCTAAATTACCACTTTGCGGCCCAGCCGAGCGTAGCGCTATGCTTTGTTTAACGCGTCTAAACAAAGACGATTACGGGGGGTTGGGGTTGGCGTTGGCGTTGGCGTTGGGCGGTGAGTTTAATGGCTCGCAAAGTGTTCTCCCTCCGCGCCTTGATGAAGACGCGGCAGCTTTTGCTTTTTTTTGTTTGTTTGTTTGTTTTACTGCGCTAATGTGTTTGTGATGAACCTGGCGCGAAATAAAAAACCCTTTTGTCCACGACTGTAAATGTGCGACGATAAAGTCACAGACAAATGAGTTCGTGATGATTGTGATGACGATTCGACGACGGACACCGGACACAATCTGCACACGTGCCCATTGTGCCTCTCGGGTTCCACTTCCATGATAAAAATACATGACATTTATCGGCGGCGATATCAATTTAATATTCCGTCCTTTTTAATTGCCATCCCGTACCCGTACCCGGGAACTCTCTCGGAGACTCGGTAGCCCCCCAGCCCGAGTGAGGGGTGAGGGGGACGTCGCTCCGTCGCGTGGCAGGTTCAAAGGCAGAGTTAATGAGTTTGACCTTCGCTGTCGTAGCGAGGTTGATCGTGCCTATGTCAACCCCACCCCCCCCCACGCACGCACACACACACACACACGCACAAGACACACACACACACACACACGCACACAATACACACAATACACCCACAAGAATACACGGGGTCACCACGCCATGCTGACTTACTGAATAGAGAGCGTGCTCTTAATTCATGTTCTCAAATGGGCACACTTGTCTCTCTGTATATATATTTATATATATATATACTATATATATATTTATATATATATACTACATCTAATTTGCACAATTCTCAACAGAGAGTCAGGAGGGCCTGACACTAAAACACATACGAAACACATGAACCAGCGGGGGACGCGCTTTTACTTTGAAGGGTATAAGTAACGGCCCCGGGAACGTTCGGAATCAGGACGACGCTAACTTCACATTAAGCATCAGCTCCTTGCAGCTGCTGCCCGAGATGCTGAACGTTTTAAAACTGTCGCAAAAAACCTCACGAAATTCTACTGGCTACTCATCTCCTCCAAAGCGTCGGCCGAAAACGCTGTTCTGTCCAAACTACCGGCTCCGGTTCAGAGACACGGAAAGAGAAAAACACACACACACACACACACACACACACACACACACACACACACACACACACACACACACGCACCATATCATTACCGTAGGCCGTGACATGGATAAGCCCGTGTAATGACCAGCATCATTCGCCATTGATGACTGGAGAGATGAGAAGACTCCCAGCACCCAGAGAGTCGAGTCAAGTCGGCGATCGGGTGATCCTACAGCCATAAGCCTATTGTACACCAGCTACATCACCCCCTCTCTCCCCCACCCCCCCCCCCCCCCCCTCCCTCTCTCTCTACACCCTTCCCTACACCCCCCGCCCCTCCCCCCCCACAAAAGCACCACCTTCAGCCATCCATTCACACAGAGCTGCCATATTAGCAGCCCCCACGGAAAGGATTAGACGTCCCAGCGCGTCGTCGTCGGCCATGAGAGAAAGGAGCGACTACGCCCCACCCTACCCCTACCCTACACCACCCCCCCCCCCCCCCCATCTTCCTGTTCCCTGTTCCCACCGCTCTTCATCGCGGCACCCTCTTCCTCCCGTGCCAAGTTCTCCTCCTCTTCCTCCGCCATCGGCCTCCTCGCTCAGATGAGACACAAAGGGGAAGAGGGTGGTGCTGAGGGTGGCGCTGAGGGTGGTGCTGAGGGTGGCGCTGAGGGTGGCGGTGATGGAGGGGAGGCGAGGGGAGGGGAGGGGAGAGGGGGGGTGCTTTTGTTTTTTCATACCTCTCTGTTTCCCATCCTCAACTCCCTCCATCCCCTGTCACTCTCCTCTCCTCTCTCCCCCTTTCTTCTCCTCTCTTTCTCTCTATCCACTTCCTCCCTCTCTCTCTCTCTCTTCTCTCCTCTTCCTTCCCTCTCTCTCTCTCTCTCTCTCTCTCTCTCTCTCTCTCTCTCTCTCTCTCTCCTCTTTTTTCCACTCTCTCTCTCCCTCCTTCCTTCTCTCTCTGTCCCTCTCTGTCAATCTCCCTCTCTCTCTTTTCCCCTTCCTTGCTCTCTCTCTCTCTGTCTCCCTCTCTCTCTCTCTCTCCATCTCTCTCTCTCTCTGTCTCTCTCCCTCTGTCTCTCTCCCTCCCTCGGCGCGGCTCTGCTGTGATTATTACACTTTCAGTGGAGGATTTAACCATGGGCCAGTTGGGCCATCGCCTCAGGGAGCAACCCCCAACTCCCCTCCCATCCCTCCCACCCCCCCCCCCCCCACCACCACCACCACCCCCAACACCCCCAACATCCCCAGTTTCAATGTGTGTGTGCTACTTTCCTCTCTCTCTCCCCCCCCATCCCCCACATCCCCCACATCCCCCCGCCCCCTTCAGTTTATTGCCTCTCCCTTTTATTCTGCCAGCCAGTCCCAGTGACATCAGGGGGCTCTTAGAATAACTGGCCCGCGGCGATCAGATCCTTAAACCTTAAATCAGCCACCCTGCACCACCACTGCTGGCGAGCCGTTCGATTGGGGAGCGGTGTGTGGGACGGGTGGGGGGGGGCGGGACTGGAGGGGGCGGGGCAGGGCAGGGCCGGAGGGGCGGGGCGGGGCGGGAGGTAGGTGGGGAATGAGCTGGTGTGTGTGTGTGTGTGTGTGTGTGTGTGTGTGTTAATAGACACAGATAAGTCACACGCTGGGAATGGAAATACAATGAAGAAGGGAGCGATTGTATTCGTGTTATTATTCTAATCAGCGATGGGATCTCGCGGGAAGAACTGCCTTGGTGGGGTTTTTTTTTTTATTACTTTGACAGGATGGGGAATGAAAATGAGTCTTGAGCTTGGCAAGAATGTGCTTTAAAAGGTTAGACAACAACCTGGAAGATTTATTTGTTTCAAACATTATTATAATTTTTTTTTAAATGAACTACAACCATCAACAGAATGTGAATAAATAACAGTTTTGACGTGTACCTCCAGAGGAGACCGCCGTCACTCACAATACCGCATCCAGTCCCCCCTCCATGTCCAACGTGGACATGGAGGGGGGACAGGAAGTGGGGCACTGCCCAGGGAGGAGGAGGAGGAGGAGCCAAAGACCAGTGGGAGGCGACTGACCGCATTTCCTTGTTTCTTATAAGGCATATATAAGACGCCTAAGCCTCACGTACGCACATGCATATTTATATAGGACCGTCTCGAGAAAATATATAGTTCAATATATTTTTCCCCCGGATGCTTCTGTGCCAGCGCGTCAAATATCCAGCACTTCCAATGCCGCCATTTTCAAAAGAATTGTGTCCTTATTCTGCGGTATGTATTTTAGATTTTCTCCGTAAGTCAGTTGTCCAGCTTAGACCAAGGAGGGGTTCCCCTGCGGAATCCCTTTCTTCACAGGAGCGCCATAGCGCGGCGAGCGAGGCTGGCCGAACCCAGCCATTGATTCATATTGTTGTAATAGTCTCCCCGGCATCGATCGGTCGGGGTTTTTAGTATGCTAATCAGCGGGACTCGAACCACGGGATATAATCCGCTCGTGGCCATTTTTCAACAGGGGTCCATCTGGCCTAAATGATGAGTTTGATTTTCGTCCCCCCCCCACCTTTTGCCCTCGGTGAACGCGATGATCAATACCGGGGTCAAGACGTGTCAGGAAAGCCGTCGTGGCGTCTATGGTCAATCACAGCTAAAACATGTCATATCGCTTAAAGCACTGGTAAGAGAGCGCAGTTTAAGGTTAGTGACAAATTAGCCCATCAACCAAAACCAGAATGTGTCGCTGATCTCCTTGAAAGAAATAGATAAATAAATGAATGAATAAAGGGGGAAAAAAACTCCCCCCCCCCACACGTTTATGGTCACTGTAGTAATCATATTTTTTTATAGATCATTTTTATGGAAGCCAATGCAGTAATGTTGCGGGGGTCTTTATATTACAACATGCGGTGGACAGACGCACCACTCTGCCCCTAGGGTGTGTGTGCGTGCCTGTGTGTGTGTGTGTGTGCCAGACTAGGTTTCTTACAAGGCATATATAAGACGCCTAAGCCTCACGTACGTACATACATATTTATACAGAACCGTCTCGAGGAAACATATAGTTCAATATATTTTTCCCCCGGATGCTTCTGTGCCAGCGCGTCAAATATCCAGCACTTCCAATGACGCCATTTTCAAAAGAATCGTGTCCTCCCCTGTACAAACTACTCCGCGGTATGTATTTTAGATTTTCTCCGTAAGTCAGTTGTCCAGCTTAGACCAAGGAGGGGTTCCCCCGTGGAATCCCTTTCTTCACAGGAGGGCCATAGCGCAGCGAGTGAGGGGCCGAACCCAGCCATTGATTCATATTGTTGTAATAGTCTCCCCGGCATCGATCGGTCGGGGTTTTTAGTATGCTAATCAGCGGGACTCGAACCACGGGATATAATCCGCTCGTGGCCATTTTTCAACAGGGGTCCATCTGGCCTAAATGATGAGGTTGATTTTTCGTCCCCCCCCCCCCTTTTGCCCTCGGTGAACGCGATGATCAATACCGGGGTCAAGACGTGTCAGGAAAGCCGTCGTGGCGTCTATGGTCAATCACAGCTAAAACAAGTCATATCGCTTAAAGCACTGGTAAGAGCGCGCAGTTTAAGGTTAGTGACAAATTAGCCCATCGACCAAAACCAGAATGTGTCGCTGATCTCCTTGAAATAAATAAATAAATAAATAAATGAATGAATAAAGGGGAGAAAAAAACTCCCACCCCCACACGTTTATGGTCAGTGTAGTAATCATATTTTTTATAGATCATTTTTATGGAAGCCAATGCAGTAATGTTGCGGGGGTCTTTATATTCAGTGTAGTAATCATATTTTTTATAGATCATTTTTATGGAAGCCAATGCAGTAATGTTGCGGGGGTCTTTATATTACAACATGCGGTGGACAGACGCACCACTCTGCCCCTAGGGTGTGTGTGCGTGCCTGTGTGTGTGTGTGTGTGTGTGTGTGTGCGTGTGTGTGTGTGTGCGTGTGTGTGTGGTGACTCTCAACTCGTTCCTTCTCCTCATCCAAAATGGGCCATGAACAAGCATGATGGAATGGTCTTATAACATCCTGAGATGACCCCAACCTGTGTGTGTGTGTGTGTGTGTGTGTGGGTGTGTGTGTGTGTGGTGTGTGTGTGTGGGTGTGTGTGCGCGTGTGTGTGTGTCTGAAAGAAAGTGTGTTTGTGATGCTATATATTATCCTCGTCAGCTGAAGATCCTGACACACACACACACACACGCATACACACACACACACACACACACACACACACACACACACACACACACACACACACACACACACACACACACTCTCTGACCCTAACAACTCGACCATCTTGCATGCAAACACTATGCGTGTCGCTTTGAATGACAGCCAATGTTCGCAGGTAAATATTGCAGAGGGCCTAAAGTCTGCAGATGGAGAGCCGAGGACGTGCGAGCGAGCGTTCTCCCGGGGAACCCAGCAGGGGAACCTTCCAGACATCTTCATCATTCATATCACACAGATTCTCATGTTGTCATGTTTCACGCCGTCTACACCGGCTTCACGCTTGGAGGGATAGAAATGGATGATTTGTCTCTGTTTTTGAAGAGGCGAGTCTTAATCAGGGGTAATTGTGCCTTTGGGTTCGTCTGGCACCCCCGACACAGGCCAATTAGACAGTCTGCCTGCAAAAGCCATTATTTAAAGATCAACACCAGCGACAATTGGCTGAGTTCTGTTTGTCACCGACTCAAAAAGACATGAAGGGGACTGCGCGATTTGTCCAACGGCGCCTTTTTCATTCGGGGGTCTTACATTTCTAATTAAAGTTGTATTCTACGGCACATGAACAAGTGGAAAAAGAGAATTGATTTAACCGAAGAGAGCAAATGTTGAATCATTGTTTTAAAAAGGACAAAAAAGGGTTTAAGTCAGATGTTATCCGGCCTTTAAGATCAAAATTGAGAGATTTTCTATGCGGTTTATGCAAGCAAAATGGGCTACCGTCGCCCCGCCACCTCCCTTCACTCGTACGACTGAAGCATCCGTTGGAAAAGGCCGCTGATAGAAGCCGGGGGGGATCTTGAAGAATTGACATACGCCTTAAAACATACATCTGGTGGCAGAGAGAGAGAGAGAGAGAGAGAGAGAGAGAGAGCGACGACTTCAAGAGGGCCCACGGTCGCAAATTGAATACAACTCGGGGGGAAGATAACCCGGGAAATACCATCAGTGGCGCTAGCATCGCGGCGCCAGCGCTGGCTCTTCACAAAGTTAAGTGCAGCGAGTCTGAGAGAATACTGTTCTCACATCACACCACACATAAAGAGGCCGAAAAACACACTGGCGGAGAGCGAGAGAGGAGAGAGAGAGAGAGAGAGAGAGAGAGAGAGAGAGAGGACGGCGAGGGAGCGAGAGCCAAGATTGGACTGAAAAAGCGACCAGATAGCGAGAGAGGCCAGGCTGGATGGAGGCCGAGCATTATGACTGCCTATTTCACCTTTTTGCATCACTTGCGTTTTTTTGCGTTTCTTTTTATTTTTTTTTCCCGGGGTGTCATCCGTCCATTCAGACTAGAGGTCTTTATTGTATGAAAGCAGGGGGGGGGTTTTTTTGCGCGGCCCGAGTTCATCTCGGTAAATAGGTCGGAAAAAAAAAAGGGGGGAGCATGGAAAAAGAACGTTTTATGACATGTTAGCTATCCTGACGAAAGGGTGAGCGGGGAGCGCGGCTGCGTTTACGCTCAACCGTTGTGGAAAAAAAGCGCAGTTTGAGTGGCAACAGATGAGTGCTTTTCTTCTTGTGTCTTCGTCTTTTTTTTTGCATTGTGATGCCATTTTGAATCCCCCTTAAATCTTTCATAGATATTGTCTTAAGACGCCGCTCCGCTTGAATTACGGATGCATATATTCTCTCTTGTGAGCCGTCAACCTCGCGGGTGCGGTGTGCGTGATTAGACACTTATTTACATTCGAATTGATATTTATATTTGATTTATCCGTATATTTTTCAAAAGAACTCCCAAGCGAGGAGTCAAGTCGTCCATTAAGCTGATCATCATCATCATCATCATCATCATCTATTGATTATGTCATCACGGGGGATACACAGACGTCGTTTCTCTTCCATCACTCCCATCCTTGAAAACACAACCCCAGGTGCGCGATCTCAAACTCCCGCATCCTCGCGAAGTTAATTAGCGTCGCCGATAGCTCCGGGTGCTGTTTGGGTGATTTGGAACGCCGGTAATTTGGAACGCAATCGGTATGGATGGTGGATGGTGCGTCCCCCCCTTCCATCCATACCGCTGAATTACTGTCGCGCGGGTAATTATGTCTAATTGGGCCGTTTAAGAAGATGCGATGGTTCACGACGAGGCAAGATGTGTTTGACCCGAACATCGGACAAACTGCGAGCTCTACGGTGCTACTCCATCCTTCCGTTCACCTGGTCCTTGACTCTCCACTCCGTACTGTAATTCCTCGGGTGACTGGTGTTGGTGTGTTCTAATGGTCAAGCTAGCCTTGCGTTATGGCGCCAATCGCTCACTCGTGGAATATTGGCGATGGCGGGCTGGGCGTTCGGGAGGGCGACGGCGCCGTTGTGATTAACGGAACGGGGTCGGTGAGGAGTCAATCCGCCCTCTTCTCCCGTAGCGCTAGCTATTAGCGAGCTAGCTTCAGGAAGAGCCTTGGGCTAACTCCCCAGTTGTCGAAGACTGTGTGTGTGTGTGTGTGTGTGTGTGTGTCTGCGTGGAAAAAAAACAACCCTCGCGTGGAGCCCACACACACACACAACACACACACACACACCCCACACTCCATTACCTGCCCGCCGAACAAGTTGTTCCCTCTGAGACAAGTATCGGGTGTAGGAAAACCGCTCCTCAGAACCTCCAAACAGCACTAGCCTTGAACTTGTGTTCACGGCCGTTCTGACTCACAGAGGAAGTGTCCTCAAGGAAGCAAGGAAGGAAGGGAGGAAAGGAGGAAAGGAGGAAAGGAGGAAAGGAAGAAAGGAAGAAAGGAAGAAAGGAAGAAATGAAGGAAGTTTCGGGAAGGAAGGAAGGAAGTTCGGGAAGGAAGGAAGGTAAGAAGGAAGGACAGGAAGAAAGGAAGGAAGCTAGGGAAGGAAGGAAGGACGGAATGAAGGAAGATAGGAAGGAAGGAAGATAGGAAGGAAGGGAAGAAAGGACGGAAGGAAGGAAAGAAGGAAGGAAGGAAAGGGGAAGAAAGGAAGAAAGAAGAAAAGAAGGAAGGCAAGGAAGCTAGGAAGGAACGAACGAACGAAGGGAGGAAGGAAGGAAAGGAAGAAAGGAAAGGAAGATAGGGAAGGAAGGAAGGACTGGAAGAAAAGAAAGAAGGTAGGGAAGGAAGGAAGGAAGGAAGGAAGGAAGGAAGGAAGGAAGGAAGGAAGGAAAGAAGGGAAAGAATGTTAGAATAAAGGAAAGGAAGAAAAGAAGGAGAGTAGGAAGGAAGGAAGGAAGGAAGGAAGGAAGGAAAGAAATAACGAATAAAGAAAAATACATAAGCATGAATAAATAAATGTAGCCCTCTAACGATCCAGGATACACACCTCTCAAAGATTATTAATTCAAATAAGAGACGTCGGTGTTTGAATAGAAATGAGGGCGCGTCTTCATTCAAGCGGTTGTTTCTTTGTTGTTGCGTGTTAAGCTTCCTTAAACCCGATAATGAAGTTGATCCGCGGAGACCGGGGTCGGGGGCCAGAAAAAAAAATCCTTTTGGCTTCTCGGCGTACAATGTTGCTCTCAGACGTCAGAGTAATTAACATGAATACATAAATTCTTCAGCACAATGAATATTGAATTATGCATCCTCTGGACACCTTTGACCATATATATATTGAGCTCCCCACGTCGAGCACGGAGAAGCAAATTAGACCTTTAACATACCTGAAGCTCTGTGTGTGTGCATGAATTATTACCTCACTGCTTATTGAAGGACGTTCTTTGGGGTTTAAAGAAATGATGAGCGCCGGTTAAATAGGACCATTCATCTGAATGCGCTCTAATTGCCTCTTTTGCGTTTTTCTGCGAGAAAGTTCTACAAAAAAAAGGTGTAACCGCTACTGCGATAACTTTTATTGTAACGAGACCACGCGCAGCCTATGAATCTCTTTATAACCGCACACAGGCGTACGTTGTAGTCAGTTTGTCGTTGGTTAACGTGCATATATGGTTACGTGAGTTTGATTGATTGATTTCTGAGAGGGGAAAGTGTGACAAAAATCAGACGCAACTGATGTAATAGTAGACATGCTCAGAATGAATGACGGACACTTGGGACCGGAGATGTCAATCACTGCGGCTCGACGGATCTTCCAATTACTGCATATTTGACCACTTAGACACATTAGTATATTAATTAGTAGGCAATTTGCATGAACGGTTGAAAAAAAATGTTTGCTTTAGTCATTATCACTTACAGTACATGATCATTGTGTTCGTTTCGCCGCACTTTGCTATTGGTATCAATAATTAAGGCCGAAAACGGATCATAAAATATAATACTTTTATACTTTTTTTACGAACCTAATGGTAGCCTACTTAGGAGCCCCTTACCCAGTATAATTTAATGAGCCGGCAATGTTGTAAACTTTGCCCATTGTCTTGTCAGTCATGCCCCGAGTGCTCCCATTTCACATCTCTTCAGTTCACATTTGATCCTCGCACACACACACGCACACACGCACACACACACACACACGCATACACACACACACCAAAAAAAATCTGCAAAGAAATCTTTTTCATATTCAAATGAGAACATTAACGTTAGACACCCAGCGCTAACAAAGTCCCTCTCTGCCACCGCGACCGCACGGCCTCATTTGAATATCTCATATCTTCCAAGAAGAAGAAGAAGAAGAAGAAGAAGAAGAAGAAGAAGAAGAAGAAGACACGGCACCGGTTCCGCTCATGTGGGCTTTTGTCCCGGGAAGTCGGCAAGGTGTCACACACGGAGCCTTCTAATTTGTCATGAAGGCGCCCCCCGACCCCCCCCCCCTCTCCCCCGCCACCGCCGCCACTGTCAGCTGTCAAGGTGATAATGGCTAGCATAAACATGGCTAATTAATTAGCCACCAGGTGAAGGCAAGGCAAGGCAAGGCAGGGCCAGGCACCGCGTCCCCACCGCGCGAATTCCTAATTAGCACATAACACACACACACACACACACACACACACACGCACACACGCACGCACACGCTAATTATGAATTTGCGCGCGGCCGCATTCTCCCAGCCCCCGCGAAGTTGCGACGCGTTAAACAGCCGCTGACGACGTGACGCAACGTTTGCCGGCGCCGAGTGTGTGTACGGTAGCGGGCGCGCGACGCCACCTGTAACCGCGTCAAAAAACGGAGAGAGAGCGGAGGGCCATGCATTATGAATACAAACGGCAAGCCATTGTCTATTAGAGATGAAGAGCGATAGGC
>PIJE02005013.1:7593-21471 GCA_002895965.2 Coryphaenoides rupestris | reverse complement strand
TGTTTTCATGCTCATTATGTACCCATTAACCATGTATTAAGACACAGTTTGTAACTACACTTCGTTATACAAGACACTTCTGTCTATGATGTCATTGACATATAATTTGTACCCCAAAAACAATTTTTCTTTCTCCCCAAAAAGGGTTTTTTTATGGGGTGGGTA
Source organism: Coryphaenoides rupestris (assembly GCA_002895965.2). Classification (NCBI taxonomy): domain Eukaryota; kingdom Metazoa; phylum Chordata; class Actinopteri; order Gadiformes; family Macrouridae; genus Coryphaenoides; species Coryphaenoides rupestris. The sequence continues at coordinate 21,306 of PIJE02005013.1, read as the reverse complement.
TGGCATGATCTTTACTCTTTTATTGTAATTGGGCCATTAGAACAAGAAAGGAGAAGTTCATCAAGTCGTACCCAGTAACGAAGGACTCAGTCTCTGATGAGAATCACTATGTGGTCAGAGTAACCGACTCCTAAGTTGCACTATACAAGGTATAACGGTTGAATATTTGATTATAGAATAATCAAATGATAATTGCCACGACAAATATTACCATGCTGTATTACCATTCATCATTATGTGCAATATTCTTAATATTCTTAATATCATGTGCAATACTTCCGGGGAATCACTCGATTCCAAAAAAAATCCGACCAATCAGATCGCTCGATTCCAAAAAATAATCCGACCAATCAGATCGCTCGAAAAATCCGACCAATCAGATCGCTCGATTCCAAAAAAAAATCCGACCAATCAGATCGCTCGATTCCAAAAAAATCCGACCAATCAGATCGCTCGATTCCAAAAAAAATCTGACCAATCAGATCGCTCGATTATAATTTTTTTTTCGACCAATCAGATCGCTGGATTATACATTTTTTTCAACCAATCAGATCGCTCAATTCCAAAAAAATGTTTGTTAATAATAATAATAATACTTGTTGTCCAGTTGGTGTAACAAAGCATCACTCACCACATCAGCACAAGTGTTACAGACAGCACAACATGAATAAATCAATTTATTAAGACACTTCACTGTAACAACAGATGATTGACAGACTGTACAAAACGCCGTTGGGCCTTTTCCCCCTTGGCTCACATAAAGATGCTGGGTAATGTAGTTTTAAAGTAGAAAACAAATTAAGGCAGTACGTTCAAAGACGGTAAACAGAATGAATGAACAAAATAAATCATAAACTGGACATTAAATAATAACATAAATTCAATATATTAAAGATTTTAGTAGTGCTTGGACATAGTTCCAACTATATTCCTTAAATGCTTAAATTAACAGAACTTCCCTAAATGGCTTCAAGCTAGAGGGTGCATAAGTATTAATGCTGACTTTTTAATAGGCTAGTAGTACATTATCACCTTGTAAACATCAGCTCAGAGGAGTGAGCATTGACATCTCTAAGTGAATAAATGGACTCAGATACAAACCTACCTTGAAGACGTTCCTCAATGACAGCTGCATCAAAAGTAAACTGAGGTGAACTGAACTACAATTCTCATTCTCTCGATCTATTCTGATCTATTCCCGTCAGGCAGAGATTGAAGCTCTGATTGAAGAGTGTGTGTTTGTGTGTGTGTGGGGGGTTTTCTGTTCACCACAGAATGTTCCAGAATACGGCCCAAACAATGACAGTTTGCTATGTTGGTCCTCTTGATGGTTGGTCTGGATCTACGCCTACGTATCCACACACCATCCCGACCAGATCCTGAACCAAACCAGAAGACGTGGACGATGGACGTGGCGAACATGTGCTAAAAAAAACAACAGGAAGTGGAGGGGTGGGTCTTCTAGAGATAGTCATCCTCGCTGGACGCGTCGTCGTCGTCGTAGAAGTTGTAGTAACCGCTGCTGGGCCCCTGGCTGGGCCCATGGCTAGGACCCTGGCTGGGGCCCTCCCCGGGATCGCTGCTCGCCGGTGAACTCTCCACGGTGAACTTTGACCCCACCGAGCTGGCGGCGGGACTGCGACTCATCCGCCACAGCTGGTAGGCGAAGGTCCGCCCCCAGCTGCAGGGCTGGCCAATGGGACGCAGGAGCCGCACGAGCTCGGCGGCCTCCCGCCAATAAGACTTTCACTTGTTCTGACTCCGCCCAGAGCGCTGCTTGCTCATGGTGGTCAGCATCTGGCTGATGTAGGAGGTCAGCAGGTCGTCCATCTTGTAGCCCTGCGGAGCATGCACACACACAGACACACACAAACACACACACACACACAGTATTAATGGAAAGGGAATGTGAAAGATATCACAAAAATTCTTATTTCTTACAGAAATAGAACCATAGAAATAGAACCATTCTCATCCAATCAAATTGATGTGTGTGTATGTACATCTGTGTGTGTGTGTGTGCAGCTCACCAGCGAGGTCTCACAGAGCAGCTTGCTTGCCCCTGACCAGGTTGCCGATGGTGATGTGGAAGTAGGTGTTCCCACTGCTCCATTGGAGATCTTGGTGAAGGGATGGGTGGTCAGAATGTCCTACGGGGGAGGTGGGGGAGGGAGAGAGACAGACAGAGGTAGAGGGAGAGAGACAGAGAGAAAACAGACAGACAGAGAGAGAGAGAGAGAGAGAGAGAGAGAGGTAAGGGAGACAGAGACAGATGTAGGGAGGGAGAGGCAGAGAGATTTATCAATTTTCATCATAATGTATTTCATTCAAATGTAATACATTATATGAAGAAGTAGCAGGGACAGTTATAGAGAGAGAGAGAGGGACACACAGCAGCAAGATATTGTGAGCTGTTGCGACAGGAAAAGAACAGAATACAACCTCCATAAAGACTGTCAATCACCTGTCAACCCCCCCCCCCTTTTTTTCTTCCTTTTTTATTATTATTGGTATTTTTTTTTTTTTACTTACTTACCTGTATATATTTAGTCCTCTATAAGTATATTTTAGAAACTCATATTTATACATTTGCAATATTGCAGCTTTGTTTACATATTTCTTTGTTATAGAATATCTGCAATTGTACATTTGTAAACCGACCGAGAGAGACAGAGACAGAGACAGAGACAGAGACAGAGAGAGAGACAGAGAGAGAGAGAGAGAGAGAGAGAGCGAGCAAGCGTTGATCATGAAACACTTAAGGAGGCTTGCTTCCTGTCGTTGGCGAAGGTCTGGTTGCCAGTTAGCGTCTCATACATGCACATTTCGTTGTTAGTGGTCTCCATGGAGATGAACGAGTGGGGCGTACCTTGGCCTTGGGGTCGATGAGGCTGACCCGTGCTTGTTGATGGCGATCAGCAGGATCTCCGGGAAGTTGGGCTCCCGTGGTTTGCTATTGGCCGAGTAGAGTCCACATTGACCATCATATATATATATATTAATAAATACACTCAGTGCGTCATGGACCATAATGTGGGGATTGTCACAGACACAGAAAGCAGCCCGACCTCACCTTGACCTCAAAGAAGGCGGAGCCAAACGTCGGCCACTTGAAGATGATCTTCAGGAACATGAGTTTGGAAACTCGTCCCGCGATTTCCCCGCCTGCTTGTTAAAGTACGGCTACTACAGACTATGGTCACGACACACACGCACACACATTGCACACACACACGTTACAGTTAAAGGAACTATGCTGCCTTCCTTCCTAACCGTAACTTGCGTGTCTGTATGTCTTGGCACTAAAAAGAGTACTTAGCATTGTTTAACATATTCGTATGTTCTTAGATGTTGGTACTAGCACTCAGAATGGCACTTTCTGCTCTTATCCAGCTATTATGCAGGCAACCTAGCAATTATGAAACTCGTTCTCTTCTTACTCTTCTAACTCTTCTTATTTTTATGTACCACAGTGATATATTGCTGCCTCTCCTTCAAACAAATGTACTCTTTGTAAGTCGGTTTCGATAAAGCGTCTGCCAAATGCCCCTAAATGTAAATGTAAATGTAACAATGCCACATTCCAACTCATCTCCATCTATCCACACTAAGTAATACAGTGTGAAAAACTAACTCCGTCATTTGATGAAGTTGGGGTAAGACTTGCGTCATCCAGTAAAAACGAAAAGTAGTGGAGAGATCTGGGTGTTGCAGTAACACGGAGGACAGGTTAAACATTGTTCATTTGCATACACCAACCCAGGTTGAAAATTAAATGAAAATTACAAATACATTTGCATTTACATTTAGGGCCAATTTGCAGACACTTCTATCCAAAGGTGACTTACAAAGAGTACATTTGTTGAAGGAGACAGCAATATATCACTGTGGTACATAAAGATAAGAATAGAACAGTTTTCAAGCATTCATAGTTTCAAGGTTAATAGAACGAGTTTCATAATTGCTAAGGTTGTCCTGCATAATAGCTGAGATAAGAGCAGAAGTGACATTCTGTGTGCAGTACCAACATCTAAGAACATACAATATGCTGAACAATGCTTGGTGCTAATATAATGCCAAGACGTACAAACACAGCAAGTTAGTTGCTCGGGAGAATCATCCAAGTCCCTCTTTAAGTCAACACAGTTCCAACCCATGAAAGTGTGACTGTTACAACTGTAGACAGACGTTTGGGAGCTGTTGTCGTTGTCGTACCCTTTTCCAGTCGTCGGGCGACATCTGACGAATCAGATCCTGCGGCACGAGGTCCCGGAGCATCTTGGGAATCAGGGGAAAGTGTGACTTGTCGTCCTCGAACTTGACGCGGTAGATGAGTGCGCCGAGCTGGAAGACCTCCTCGCGGGAGCACTTGTGGTAGCCGCGCAGGTACTTGGGCAGCTCCTGGGACACCCAACACCAACACCAGGACCAGGACCAGGACCACGGACACCAGCCGGGAGGAGGTGGGATGGAGATGACAAAAATAGTAACGATGGTCGATAGTCAGACAGCATCATTAAAAATACAAATTAAACAATAATAAATTGCATTGATAATTTTTGTTTGTGTTATCTTATTATTTTATTGCTATGCTTATGTTGTTGGTATTTTGAGCAACCTCTGGCACAAGAATTTCCTTCAGGTTTAAAAAAGTATAAATAAATCTTATCTTATCTTAAAAATAATCAAAATAATCAAAAATAAGGAGAATGTTATGAAGTACTTGAAAAACACAGGACACAAGTAACTAACAATGCTTATTATTCACATGGCTATCAAAAACGGATTAATAAAATAACGATAAATTGACGTAGGCCATGCAGTTGTGTACAATCAATACAATGTCAATATTTCAATGGCCAGTGAGTCAAAATGTGATTTTAGTCCACTCTGTCTGTATACAAGTCACACACACACACACACACAGACCTGATAGTAGTGAAAAATTGAGTCTGCAAACGCGTCCTTCCCTGGAACCGTGTTGGTCCAGAGCTTCTTCATGAAGAACACCTGGTAGGTCAGAGAGGGGACGATCCCTGCATGGGGGGAGAGAGACAGACACAGACACAGACACAGACACAGAGACAGAGACAGAGACAGACAGAGAGATAAAGGGGAGGTTAACATCAGCTCTTGGCCCACCTCAGATAACCTCCGATAATGTGACACCAGGTCCTCAGACAGGCTGTGAACACACTGTGGTCATAACTCAACCCCCCCCCCCCCCCCCCCCTTCAAGGATAACAGGAAACGCAAAAGAGAGGATGGATGGGCAGAGACCAGCGCTGACACCCACAGAGACCAGCGCTGACACCCACAGAGACCACCACAGAGACCAGCGCCTGACACCCACAGAGACCAGCGCCTGACACCCACAGAGACCAGCGCCTGACACCCACAGAGACCAGCGCCTGACACCCACAGAGACCAGCGCCTGACACCCACAGAGACCAGCGCTGACACCCACAGAGACCAGCGCCTGACACCCACAGAGACCAGCGCCTGACACCCACAGAGACCAGCGCCTGACACCCACAGAGACCAGCGCTGACACCCACAGAGACCAGCGCCTGACACCCACAGAGACCAGCGCCTGACACCCACAGAGACCAGCGCCTGACACCCACAGAGACCAGTGCTGACACCCACAGAGACCAGCGCCTGACACCCACAGAGACCAGCGCTGACACCCACAGAGACCAGCGCTGACACCCACAGAGACCAGCGCCTGACACCCACAGAGACCAGCGCTGACACCCACAGAGACCAGTGCCTGACACCCACAGAGACCAGCGCTGACACCCACAGAGACCAGCGCTGACACCCACAGAGACCAGCGCCTGACACCCACAGAGACCAGCGCCTGACACCCACAGAGACCAGCGCTGACACCCACAGAGACCAGCGCCTGACACCCACAGAGACCAGCGCTGACACCCACAGAGACCAGCGCCTGACACCCACAGAGACCAGCGCCTGACACCCACAGAGACCAGCGCTGACACCCACAGAGACCAGCGCCTGACAACCACAGAGACCAGCGCCTGACACCCACAGAGAGGAGGCTGAACACACGACTTCCTTCATGAGGATCTGGTCAGGGACAGGGTGCCAGTGACCCTGCTGTCTGTCAAGGCCCTTACCACACTATCAAGTGGAATCGGGGAACAGAAAGTCAAAGGTGGCATTGATAAAAAAAATGATGTCGACAAATAAAATAAAAATATATATATGTACAATGCACAGAGCTTTTAGAAATGTGCGGAATAAATGTATAACTCCAAAATGTATGTTTTGTTTACATCTCAAGATTGTTCATCAGCGTTATCAACAGCACCTTTAATGAGCATAGCTTGGGAACATGGGACTCGAACTCACAACTCGTGTGTTCGTCTTGTACTACTCAGGTTTCTTACCGTCTTTCGCAGGCCTGGCTTTCTTGATCCAGTCCGTCAGGTGTCGGACAAAGTCAAAGAAGAAGTCTCCCTCTGGTACGCTGATGACCTGCAAAACACACACGCCACCATTTTAATGACGTCCACCATCCGAGTGAGACCATCCCAGGCTCCCTTGCTTTACCTTATCAGAGATCTTGACGAAGAGACTGAAGCCCTCTGAGGACTTGAGCAGCAGTCTGGTGGAGATGTTCTGGCAGAAGTCTTTGGCCTTGGTGCTGGACTCCACCTCAAACGCCTGGACACACATACACACACACACACACACACACACACACGCACAGTGAAGTGAATGGTGAGAGTGTGTGCCTTTGGGTCCGTGTTTATCCGAGTTTCACGTGCGTACGCTACATGTGTTCACCTCGTCGGTGTCGTCGGGGAAGTAGACCTTGTGGAAGATCTGGGTGGTCTTGTGCTGGATGGCCTCCACCTCCACCAGGTGAGGAGGGTACTTCCTGGCTCCGCTACTGTTGCCATGGCAATGACAGCGACAACAACAACAAAAGTGATATGAAACAGGAGCCATATGAAATACGATATGGTGTAGTATGATTAGATGGATGAATGGATGGATAAAGGGATTTGGAGGACATCATTTTTCATCATGACTTGATGGTTAGATGGATAATGGATGGATGGATGAAAGATCGATAGATGAATGAATGATGGATGAATGAATGATGGACAGATGGATGGCTGACCGTAGGGCTTTGTGCAGCCTCTGCATGCAGTCCCCGGCCAGGGGGTGGTGCTTCTTGGACTGCAGGAAGCGCTGGGCGTGCAGCAGCAGGATGTTGCTGGGAGGGAACAGACCGGTACACAACCAGAGCAGCTCCCAGCCCTTCTCCTCGCTGTACCTGCACACACACACACACACACACACACACACACAGACACACACACACCACACACACACACACACACACACACACACACACACACACACACACAATGACTCATTGTGCTGCTACAGGATGTGGTTAACATGTGGTTCTTGGCTGCTCACCAAAGGAAAGGATGATTGGATGGGGTCAGGCTGTTCTGAACGAATCAGCACAAGGTGTAGTCATAGATATATGCAATCCATTTATAAATAATGCTGGCAATTCTGTATATGGAGTGTAAAGAAGGGAGCAACCAATCGCAGTGAATCACTGATCATTGCAAGAAAAGTGGCAAGTCACACTTATTATATATTTATTATTAAAAAAACAAAAGCCTACACTTTTTTTAAAAACCTATATTGTTGGACCCAGAAGAGTGGGCTAAATAGATTATTTTGAGGTGAAACGTCAGTCCCAGCCTCCCAGCCCCCGCGCCGGCCGCGAGGGCACCAGCGGTGAGGAACCTTACTTGACGTGGTTGTCCGTCAGCTGCTTGAGGATCTGACTGTAGATCTCGTCCTTCAGAGGCTCGCCTTCAGCGCGCCCTCGAAGATCTGGTCGGTGAGCTCGTTGACCGAGCGCGTCCGCTTGGACGGGTAGTCGCCCATGTACTTCATCATAGGTGAGGGAGCGCGGCGGGTCAAGGCCAACAACAAACCAAAGCTTGACACACAAAATCAAACAAGCAGTTACAGGATCACCTCTGGGTTAAACATGGGTACTGCAGGTCATGCCACTTACTATGTTTCTCCTGATCTTTTAAAACAAGCATTTTAATGTATGTGTTTAACCATTAAAACTCAAAACTGTGTCCAAATCATCAAATGTTTTGGATTCATTACATGCTGTTTACATTTACATTTACATTCAGGGCATTTGGCAGACAATTTCATCCAAAGCGACTTACAAAGAGTACATTTGTTGAAGGAGAGACAGCAATATATCACTGTGGTACACAAAGATGAGAATAGAGCAGGTTTCAAGTATTCATAGTTGTAAGGCTAATAGAACGAGTTTCATAATTACACATCATTGATATACTTAAATCGGACCCACTTAAAGGAGCAGGTCTTCATCCGGCCAGAGGAAGCTGCTGTGTCGCCCCCTACTGGCCGCCGTGCGCAAGGACAAGGATATCGATGAAGGACATGCAAGCGTCCTGGGCCAGCTCGTCGTGGTTGATCACCTTCTTGAGGAGCGGCTGCTTCAGGGGCTCCCGGGTGCAGCTCCACAGCTTGTCCTTGCCCCGGTTCTTGGTGATCATCACCCTGCTCAGCGTGTGCTTGGGTGGAGGCCTGGAGGGTGGAGGAGGAGGAGGAGGAGGAGACCAGGGAGTCATGAAGTGAGGAGGGGGGGGGGGGGGGGGGGGGGGAGAGAGAGAGAGGAGGAGAGAGGTAACAGAAAAAGAAGAGAAGCACAGAGGAAGTGAAGTAACTGTGTGTGTGTGTGTGTGTGTGTGTGTGTGTGTGTGTGTGTTGTGTGTGTGTGTGTGTGTGTGTGTGTGTGTGTGTGTACCTGAAGTAGTCATAGGAGAACTCCTCCAGTGTGTATGGCTTCATCCTGTCTGAGGAGTCTGGCGGCACCATGGAGGCCACGCGCACTGACTCCTGCCGCTGGTCTGGCGTCATGGTAATCAGCGCCTGATTGGTCAGAATATTATGACATTGATTACAATATGGATAGACAGACACATGGATGGACAGACAGACAGACAGACAGACGTAATTCCCACACACACACACACACACACACACCACTATATCTGGCTGAGGTTTCGTCATGGTGGGCAGGACGTAGACGCAGTCGGCGGGGAAGTCTCCTCTCTGATTGGTCCGCTCGTTGATCCCGTGCGCCCAACCAGAGTTGAGCACCTGCTCCCCGGTGTCCTGGTCCAATAGGATCAGGTCTCCCTTCAGGAAGCTCAGGAACGTCGACTCCTCCCCCGCTGGTCACGGAGGGGAAATGGAACGTTTTCAAAATAAAAGTTTTAAATACAAGTGAGGTTTGGTTCATTTTTGTGACTGGCAAATAACTGCACAATTGTTTATTGTTATAAAATGTATAATAAACGTATGAATGAAAATTAATACACTAATTTGGATGGAATATTTTGTAATTTAGAACTAATTTAGACACTTTTATTGAAATGACACTTCTATTCAGAGTGATTTTAACTGCATATCATTAAGGAACAGGTAGGGGGTTAGGGCCATAGACATTATCTATACAATATATATACATATACTGCATATATATCGGCCTTTGGATTGCCAGCGTCGCTATTTTGGAGAGGCCAAGACTGGCCTATGAACACATACAAGTAAACACATTGGGGTGGAGACCCAGAGCCATGACTGACCTGGGTTCGGGTTGTCCTGCAGAGCCACCACAAACTTTGACCTCTTCCGCAGGCCTTCCAGGAAGGTCACCACGAGGTCACGGATGTCCTCGGCGTTGTTGGAGGTGAAGGTGTACTCGTCTCCCTTTATGGTCGCCAGCGTGAAGCTCTGTCCCTGGAGCTTCCCTCCCCTGACAGACAGACAGACAGAGAATGAGACAGACAGACACACAGAGAAACAGACAGACAGATACAGACAGACAGAGAGAGAGTGAGAAAGAGAGTGAGAGATAGAGAGAGAGAGAGAGACACACACAAAGAGAGAGCATTAGAGTGAGAGAGTGAGACTGAATTTTACACACTTACGATGTTCTTGCAACTGAGACAAAAATATATCAAACATGGTAATGAGATAGAGAGACAAAGAGAGTTAGAGACAGGGTGAGAGAGAGAGACAGACAGACAGACAGACAGAGAGAGTGAGAGAGACAGGCAGACAGACAGACAGAGAGAGTGAGAGAGACAGGCACTTGAAGGGTAATAAAGTGGTAGAGATGACTGCAGGCAGGGGGAAGGCAGGAGAGCAGCTGGCAGGTGTGGATGAGGAGGGAGGATTAAACAAGGAACCAGATGTCAGCGAAGAGGGCCAAGGCTGAGGCCGAGCGCAATCACCAGGTACACACGTTGGGTCGTGACCTTCAGGCACCAGGTACACACATTGGGTTGTGACCTTCAAGCGTAACATTACGACCAGATTATCTGTTTAATGTTGAATTATTAAATACCATCTTACCATAAAAAAATTCTAAATGGCACAAAACCATAACCATCAGATAATTTACATTGACCGTTATTTCCTCATTTTCGTCACTGACTTTCATTTCAGTTAATCATTCATGAGTTAATTGTTCATTAGTATATTAGTATAACATTGTCAGTCGGTGACTAAACATGGCCGCCGCCGCCGCCCCTGCAGGAGCGCATGGCGGTGCTGGCCAAGGAGGACGCGGAGAGGGAGAAGAAGGAGAAGGAGGAGGCGCGGAGGAAGAAGGAGATGCTGGAGCAGGTGGAGAAGGCCCGCCAGGAGCCCGTCAACGACTCGGACATGGTGGACAAGATGTTCGGCTTCCTGGGGACCACCAACTCCTTCCCGGGCCGGGAGGGCCAGGCCCCCACCGGCTTTGAGGTGAGGCGGGGCGGGTGGGGGGAGGCGGGTGCGGAGGTGAGGTGGGTGCGGAGGTGAGGTGGGTGGGGGAGGCGGGTGAGGTAGGCAGGTGGGGAGGTATCCATCAGCACCATGTTGCCACCAGGAACGCGTGTCTGACTCAAACAGAGTCTACCGTGATAATAAAAAGCTCATAAGTTAGAGATTACATTTACATTTACATTTAGGAGGCTTTTATCCAAAGCGACTTACAAAGATTAGATTTGTTGAAGGAGAGATAACATATATAACTGTGGTACATAAAGATAAGAATAGAGCAGGTTTCAAGCATTCATAATTGCAGGTTAATAGAACGAGTTTCATAGTTTCTAGCTTACATAATAGCTTACAAAGCTTTTATACTACAGTTTATCTAAGTAAACTGTAGTATATACTGTCGTTTATTTAAGTTGGAGGCTCTTTCAGCAAAACTGTTTAGTTTAAAAGCGTTCAATTTACTGCCTTCTCACCCCACTTCATGAAGATGCAGAAGAAAAATCAAATATACATTTGAGTATATATTGATATTGATTTATATATGATCCATCATCTTGATTCAAAATATGTGTGTGTGTGTGTATCTGTGTGTGTGTGTGTGTGTGTGTGTGTGTGCTTGCGTGCATGCGTGTGTGTCTGTGTGTCTTTGTCTTTGTATGTGTGTGTCTGTGTGTGTGTGTGTGTGTGTGTGTGTGTGTGTGTGTCTTCATGTGTGTATGTGTGTATGTGTGTGTGTGTGTGTGTGTTCGTGCGTGCGTTCGTTCGAGTGTCGTGTGTGTGTGTGTGTTTCTTTGTGTGTGTGTGTGTGTGTCTTTGTGTGTGTGTGTCTCAGGACCTGGAGCGTAACCGGCTGGAGCTGATGGAGGAAGACCTGGATGAGGCCCTGCCCCTGCCGGAGGACGAGGAGGAGGACCTGTCGGAGTACAAGTTCGCCAAGTACGCCGCCACCTACTTCCAGGGCCCCAGCTCCCACAGCTACGTCCGCCGGCCCCTCAAGCAGCCGCTGCTCTTCCACGACGACGAGGGAGACCAGCTGGTACGGCGGCGGCGGCCACATGTGACCTTTCATCTCTCGTTGTGACCTCTCTGTGTGACACCATGTGACACCGTGAACGGATTTGATTGGCTGGCTTACAGGCCAGGATCATTAGCTGGCCATTTTATTAATCACATTTGACCAGACTGTGTACGATTCAATATGAAGAAGATATCATGACGAATAACAAAGGAAACCAACCGACTAAGCTCTACTATGGATTCCTATAGCTTCCTATATTGAATGTTGCTGGTTTGGTCCCCGGCTCTGCCCAGCTAAGTGTCGCCATTTTACTACTCCATTCTTTGTAAAAAGGACCTTTGACCTGTGGCCCTATGAATGAACCAGAGTAACTCTGAATCTGCAGGCGGCGTTGGCGGTGTGGATCACGGTGCTGAGGTTCATGGGCGACCTGCCCGAGCCCAAGTACCACACGGCCATCAGCGACGGCAGCGAGAAGATCCCGGTCATGACCAAGATCTACGAGACGCTGGGCAAGAAGACCTACAAGCGGGAGCTGCAGGCCCTGCAGGGGGACGGGGAGGTCAGTCCGGAACCACGCAGGGGTTGTGTCGTATCTTTAAAGGAGACACGTCATACCACCGGGTGTGAGCGGGATTAGCCCTTCCAAGCGATTCCAGAATCTCCGGTTTTTGACATCACAAAGTGGGAGTGGGAGGGTCCACCTAGAAGTATGCTGGATAGATCAGCCTACCAGCCTACCCAGTGGACTGTAGCAACTGGTAGGCTGATGATCTATCCACCATACATCTGGGTGGAGGACACTCCCACTTAACAACTTAAATTAAGACGTTCCCTGTCCACTCACTGCCAGACGCCGCCCGCCGACACCCACAAGAAGAACAGCATCCGCCACAAGATGGTGTCCCTCACGCTGAAGAAGAAGTCCAAGATCACCGTGGAGGTACAGCAACATTTTGAGGACTATTTAGCAAACTATCTTTCCCTGTCACCTGGTGTGAAGAGATAGTTGCTACTTGCTTCGTTTTAGTGTAGTTTTATAGTTTTAACGCTCCGGTTGTGTGGTCGTGCCAAACTCTGGCCGCTAGTGTGCAAAGTGAGATAGTATCTGTCACTGTTGGGGAGATTGAGCCGGAGGGCTGAGCTGTCATAACCGATGGGTCTCCACCTGTTCAGGTGACCAAGCGTCTGAACGATGGGGAGTACGGGAACAGCATGCTGGAGGACCGGCCCACCTCCAACCTGGAGAAGCTCCACTTCATCATCGGCAACGGGATCCTGAGGCCGGGCCTGAGGTACACATGCACACGCACACACACATGCATGCACACACATACACATGAAACGGTTGGAAGCGTGTGTGTGTGTGTGTGTGTGTGTGTGTGTGTGTGTGTGTGTGTGTGGGCGCTTATACACATTTAAGACTTAATAAGTCTCATTATAAAACGTATTAACACACTTACTAAATGGATATACCTATAATATACATATACCCATTGACAATTACCTTTTTGAAAAAAATGCAAAAAAACAATACAAAAGTATTCAGTATACTATGCCATACTATACTACTGTACTATGTGTGTGTGTGTGTGTGCGTGTGTACCAGGGATGAGATTTACTGCCAGATCTGTAAGCAGCTGAGTCAGAACCCATCTAAGAGCTCCCACGCCCGCGGCTGGATCCTCATCTCGCTGTGCGAGAGAGACCAGAGAGGCCATAACGCCACTTTGCACGTTCACGCGACTGGCAGTATAATTTCTCCTACTTTATGGACAGGATGGCGGGCGGACCCTGGGTACACACACAACACACAA
>PIJE02005012.1:11437-21474 GCA_002895965.2 Coryphaenoides rupestris | reverse complement strand
GGCCTGAGGAGATGGACTGAGGATAATCTTCAATAAGAAATCCTGAGGGAAAAAGAACACGGCGAATGAGATCAATACTTGTGCAAATTATAACTGGTTCGCTATTTTTAGGAAAATAGTTTGTGGATTATAACTGGTTCGCTATTTTTAGGAAAATAGTTTGTGGGAAAAGGCTGACCAGGGCCGGACAAGTACAAGGTATGAAGAACATAAACCAATCACATCGGTGTATCTGATATAGGAGGGCCAGAGGCGGGCTAAACAGATGACGTCAGCGCTGCGACGGAATCAGTCCGGAATCAGTCAGTTAAACTTGCAAAAGATGGCTATCGAAAAATGTTGAGTTAATCTGTACAAAACTAGAAACGGATGCACCGATACCACTTTTTTTCAGACGCGAGTATTGCCGAATAGCGAATACCGATACAAGTACTTAATAAAACATTACAGTTCTAAATGGACATTTGGAAAACAGTTATTTTTTTGTCTGGGGGGGGGGGGGGGGGGCTCTGTTAATTCGCGGTTCTGATTGGGGGGGGAGGGGTGCTCCGTTAATTCGCGGTTTCTGATGGGGGGGGTGCTCCGTTAATTCACGGTTTCTGATGGTGGGGGGGTGCTCTGTTAATTCGCGTCTTGATGGGGGGGGGGGTGCTCCGTTAATTCGCGGTCTGATGGGGGGGCTGCTCCGTTAATTTGCGGTTCTGATGGGGGAGGGGGTGCTCTGTTAATTTGGGTTCTTGATGGGGGTGCTCTGTTAATTTTGCGGGTTTGATGGGGGGGGGTGCGTGCGGTTCCTTATTGGTGCTGTTTAATGGTGTCGTTATGTGGGGACATTGTCCCCAGCGTCCCCCACTAAATTCTCGCCCATCGCTCGGTACATGCGCAGTTGCTATAAACGCTCCATAAACCGCCAACTCGGTGCATCTCTTTATTTTCAATATTCCTTGGCTAAGAAATATTACAAGGTTTAAACGTTGCGTTGCCGAAAAGTGTATCTCCGTGGTATTTCCATTAGGGCTACATTTACGTCCTCTGTCAAAACTATTCTCCAAAACAAACTCGTTTCCGTCTCTCTGGATACGTCACCCCGTGTATTCTTCTGATTGGTCGTAGTGTTATCCAATTGCGTGCAGTGATATTTTCAAAACGCATTCTTTGGGTGCCGCCCTCGAGTTGGCCATTTTATTGCTTCATTACCAGAGCCTACAAGCTTTCTGATGTAGGTCTGATTTCCAGGCTAGTTTAATGAGGCAAACACAACGCCAATGTTAAAATAAGTCTTGCTTTGGTATGAGAAATTTTGCATGCTGACAGTGTCTTCCTGTGAAGAAGTTGAGAAGTTTTTATGGGGTTGCTGGAGGCAAGAACACTGGTCCCTAGCAAAAAACCCCGACATGACTATGGTCCGAACTGGGGTCATGGGGTGTCAAGGGGGGGACACGTGATTGGAGAACAGATGGCCCAGAAAAAAAAGGACAATACTTCTCTCCCACAACGGGATAAGGTGTAAGGAGTGGTGTTGGAAGCATTCAAGCCCAGCACTCAATACACAAATGGGGCAGCAGTAGAGGAAGTTTGATGCTCCACAGATGACGTTGGAGGACCCACGATTTGGCTGGGGTCCTCCAGCCTGTGGGCTGAAAATAAAATTGATGTGGGCCGCGATAAAAGTGTGGAGCCCCCTAGTGGTATCCAAAATCTGCTTACAGGCCCAGACAAACCCCCATACAGGCGCCCTCGTCTCACTCCAGTATGCTGGTTACAGTCACTGGCAGGAGGTAGAGCTCCGGAGACTCAAGTCACCGACCGTGCACGGTTCACCTGGGAAACTAGGCTGAAAAGACTACGAACCATACATGATAGACATGATGTTGTTGGGCAGGTTCGACCGTGACTGTACGGAGAACAACCTGGAGAACTCGGTGGACAAGTCGAAGCCCTGGAGCCGCTCCATAGAAGACTTCCACGGCGGGGGCACCCTGCCGTCCCCCGGGAACGGGCTCACCCGCGCCGGGAGGCACTCCACGATACGGTACGCCCCCACCGGACACGAATATACCTGGATACACTGTAAACTAATATAAATAGATACACTGTAAACTAATATAACTCGACACACTGTAAACTCATATAACTGGATACACTGTAAACTAATATAACTAGACACACTGTAAACTATTATAACTGGACACAATGTAAACTAATATAACTGGACACACTGTAAACTAATATCACTGGATATAACTGGATACACTGTAAACTAATATTACTAGACACACTGTAAACGATAACTGGACACACTGCAAACTAATTTAACTGGACACACTGTAAACTATTATAACTGGACACACTGCAAACTAATATAACTGGATACACTGTAAACTAATATTACTAGACACACTGTAAACTATTATAACTGGACACACTGCAAACTAATAACTGGACACACTGTAAACTAATATCACTGGATACGCTGTAAACTAATATAATTGGACACACTGTAAACTAATATAACTGGACACACTGTAAACCAGGGGTGTCCAACTCATTTGGGGTTGAGGGCCGTGAACGACCAAATACCTATTAGCGAGGGGCGGACTAACAAAAAACAAGTCTAGTGAAATGAGGAACACACACAAGGTCTTGTATATTTAGGCCAACTTGTTTTATTCCTCTCTAACGTTGCTTCCCCTGTAGCTTTCTAAAGTTAGGACCCAAGAAAGCAATCCATTTTTATCAAAATGCCTCCCAGGCTAGATAGCATCAGCCCGCGGGCCGCATCCGGGCCCCTGGGCCACATGTTTGACACCCCTGCTGTAAACTAATAGAACTAGACACACAGTGAGTTGTTCTGTTGGTCTGTCTGAGTACCCCAGCCATGAGCAGTCAATATATTGACAGACATTTTCCGGATTGCAAATTTTTGTGAAAATATGTGTCGTACTTCTTCAATTTCTCGGTTCCAGAGGGGAAGGGCATTGCAGCGCGAGTATTTGGAGAAGTCACACGTCTGAACACCCCTTTCATGTGGTCATGTGGCAAGCTGGACTCAAATGGCTCAGGGCCCATTTCTAGTTGTACACAGTAAAGCAAACGCATATTTGAATGGATTAGTTGACTCAAGAGTGCAACGATTTCAAAGAAGTTATTATTCATTTAGTAACGGCTTTATCATACAGGGTTACAAATTACAATGATCAGATCAGCGTTTGTTGTTTTTCATTTGTCTTCATTTAGAAATGTTTTTTTTTTCGTGAAACACAAAGTCTGTGGTTGGTTTGAGGTTAATTCACAAGACTTTGGCTTCTGCTGCCGTTAAGCTCTCCCAAGCTCATGGATAAAGTCATTCCATTGATGTCCAAGCACACACACACACACGCACACACATTGTGCACACATACACTTGCACACACACAGGGACTTGGTGGGGGACTTAAGAAACGGTCCACAAAGACGGTGATTTACAACACCGGGCTCTCCCGGGACTGTAACAAGAGTTAAGTACTCACCTGTTACTTAACTTAACA
Organism: Coryphaenoides rupestris; assembly: GCA_002895965.2. Taxonomy (NCBI): domain Eukaryota; kingdom Metazoa; phylum Chordata; class Actinopteri; order Gadiformes; family Macrouridae; genus Coryphaenoides; species Coryphaenoides rupestris. Next base: position 17,947 of record PIJE02005012.1, on the reverse strand, counting down.
GATTATTATTACTTAACAGTTTTATGGCGTTTTGTGTTTTAAAATAAGCGCTACTATCTCACAGACATTGCCTTTTCCTTTACTTTACTACTTGTTCCCTTTTAGGTGTTCCCTTGAGTACGAGTCATATTGGTTTGAAATCAGTAAACAATAACGGGCAGCCTTTTATCTTTTTAAGTTTCACGTTGACTTGAAAATTCATGAAGTGCCTTAAAAGATAAACTAGGTTTGTACCTAGTTTACTGTCCATAATATTTGTTACGCTACACGTGCACACACACACACACACACACACACACACACACACACACACACACACACACAGACACAGACGATATAAACGCAGTCAGATTAGGGACACCATAGAACCGAGAGATAGAGTTGGTACCAACCACTTCATGGCACTTGTGGTTGTGTTCTGTCATCACAGTTCTGGTCTGTGTGGTTCTGTTCTCACGGTTTTGTTCTGTGGGGTTCTGTTCTGTTCTCATGGTTCTGTTCTGTGTGGTTCTGTTCTGTGTGGTTCTGACTTCTCTGTGCTCATTGTTCTGTTCTGTGTGGTTCTCCATAGTGGGCCGAGGTTCTGTCTCCCGCTCTTCAACAGCAGGCAGGTTCTCTCGCTCACTGGGAGCTGTCAGCAAGCTTTCACCAAAAAAGCGCTGATATCGGCGGTTCGGCACCTTTTTGTGTGCGTGTGTGTTGTGTGTTGTTTGTTGTTTGTGTTGTTGTTCTGCGCTGAACGCGCCGCTATTTCACGACCCGGGTGCACTTACGTGCGTAAAGTCGACTTAACGCACTTCCTGTTTTCACCCGTGAGCAGATGTCACATTCCACACATTTGCTAATTAAAACAGCATCGTCTGCGGACGCTAACACATATTAAGTATTAAGTGACAACTGTCAAGACATGATAGTGTATATTAACCTCCCCACAATACTGAACCATTGTTTCTGCTTCTGCTTCCCCCCCCAGTAAAGTGTCAGTTAAATATTTGAATTGCAAATTAAGTGCTCTGAAAGCCGACGGTATGCCTTAAGTGCCAACGACTGCCGCCCATAGTTCTGGGGTGGGGGGGGGGTGTGTGTGTGTGTGTGTGTGTGTGTGTGTGTGTGTCATTGTAGAGGCACTGTATTTAACTATCGTTTTACAAGAGCGAGGCACGGGCCATGGTGGCCCAGATAGTCACGAGATGTAAGCGAGAGAGACGAAGAAGATCGCCAGTCCCTGATATGTACAGACTGCTGAATGACAGCGGATTTAAAATTTCAGATTTCAGACTGTGATAGGAGAAATAATATTTTCGCTTAGATAATTGCACATTTTAAATGTTGGTCTATTTAATTTTGTTTGTCTATTTTAAATAGTGGTGATGTACTGTAGTATTGATGTTTCATTGTCACAGTAAAATAATACAGGTTTTTAATGGCAATTGTCTTCATGAACCTGTGATAATGCTCAAATTTCAATAAAACAAAACAAAAAAATAAGCGAACAGCTGAACCGTCATGCAGTTGGTGTGGGTCTTCAGTCTTTCTTCTGTACATACTTGGTGTTTTGAGCCCCCTAAAAGCAGCCCCCTTCTCCGGTGTCACTGTTGCCCCAGCTCAGCCAGTGGTCTCACGTGACACGTTTGTGAACTTGTGAACTGTGTGCGTGTGTGTTGTCAAGTAGGGTTGATTCACCGGTGTCCGAAAACCCATGAGATAAAACCACCAGATGGAGGCACTAGGTTCAGAGGTTGGTGTGCATGCGCCATGGTAACTCGGCCAAAGGCTAGGCCATCTGAGGACACAGCCAGGCAACTCCGGCACGTGCATGCGCCAGCAGGTGGCTATAGAAAAAATAGTAAAGCGTGGGAAATTCTGAAGCGTGGGAGATTCTGAGAAAAAAGAGTAAGGGTGGGAGACTAAAAAGAGGCAACAGAGGTGAATATATTGCGCACCTACCCTGGACCGAAGAAGGACAGGTGGAAGAAGAAGCTCCCAAGAAATCTTTTTATTATTTTCAGGACTCGGCAAGATAGGACTTAGTTGTTTACGGCGAGTGAACACTGTCTATTTTTCCAGTTTAGTTTTAGGGTTGTTTTCGACGGTCCATTGAGGGCAAGGTGCACCCGCAGTCAGACAGGACTGTGAAGTTTCCCAGTTTTATTTTTATACTATTATCGAATTAGATTAAAGGAGTTCTTTTGTGCACTCGGCGAAGGAAGCAGAGATCGCGGGAGAAGAGTCACCGGGATCCCCAACTAGCAACATTTCGGACAGTTGGATCTTACTTTTTATTTTTATTTGTTATTCTTTTTGTCAATTTCGGACAGTTGGATCTTACTTTTATTTTTTCCCCTCAATTTCGGACAGTTGGATCTTAACTTTAGATTTATTTTTTCCCATCTATTTCGGACAGTTGGATCTTACTTTTGTTTTTTCCCATCAATTTCGGACAGTTGGATCTTCCTTTTATTTTTTCCTATCATTCTCGGACAGTTGGATCTTACTTTTATTTATCCATCATTTTCAGACATTCGGATCTTATCTCCACCCAAGGTGTGTAAGTGTTTATGGCTTTAGGAGGAAAGTCTGCTAAAGTCCGACATCCCTAGGATATCTCGTTGATGGTATGCAGTGAACAAAAGATTCCGGAAAGCTATCGGATAAGCATATGCATATTATGGGCCTCATTCACCATCGGAGAGAATTTTATTTATACCCGCGAACACTCCCTCCCCGCCCCCCCGAGCTGAGTAGACCGAGGCTTCGTCCGGGGCCTCTGTCGGTTATCTCTTAAAGACGAGCTTCCACCTGATAAAAAGGAATGTTTTAAATTCTTTATCTTCCCCTTTCCTCCCCGTAACAATTCCTCATAACATGCCCTGAATGCCTTTGTGAGACGGTGTAGGGTGTTGCTTTGAACTATGACATTTATCATACATTTAATCATTTACCATTATTATAACATGTCTTGTTAACTCTTTGCTACGCATTTCGCTGGACCCCTGCCAAATTCCTGCAATAAAAACTTTAGGAAATACAACATATCCCGAAGGCTAGTCATATCCAAGCCTTTAAATATTTCCTAGCGAATCACCAAGCGCACGGATCCCAGGGGAGAGCTGCCACAACGAACGCGATTGGGAGCTGTGGCTCAAAGCCAGGGTTATGCCTTGGGTCTCGGCACCAAAGTAAGCGGGGTAGACGTTCGGACATAAGGCAGTTAGGGGCTAGGCTAGTCAACGACCTGTTAACAACAGGTTTCGCATCGCCTCCGTTAGAGGAGGCTAACCGACGGATCTAACTGTGTGTGTGCGTGTGTGTGTGTGTGTGTGTGTGTGTGTGTGTGTGTGTGTGTCCTGAACAAAGCACCGAAGCCGATGTTTGAACCGAAGGCATGGGCACACACACAGTTTCAGTTTGGCGATTCAGAATTTGTCTGCGCGCACACACACACACACACGCAGACACTAACAGACACGAACACACACACACACACACATTGTTTGACCATTTGTACGCACACACAGGTACAGGCACGCAGGCACAGACACACACACAGACACACACAAACACACACACGCGGGGGGGGTGGGTTGGGGGGACAACATGAAGCAGCTTTTTTCCTATCACTGAGGAGGGGGGTGGGGCCCGGGAGGGCTTTTCGGATACACCGGATTCGGAGAGTGACTTTTCCCGAACGGCATCGACAAACGAACGAAAAGAACCCAACAGAATCGTCAGAAGCTTCTGATGCATTGCGCAAGAAGCAAGCTTCTTCCCCCGCCTTCCCTCTCCTAAACCCCAGCACTAGCTTTGTTTGTACGTCTTGGCATTATTAATAGTACTTAGCATTGCTTAGCATATTGTATGTTCTTAGATGTTGGTAATGCACTCAGAATGTCACTTCTGCTCTTATCCCAGCTATTATGCAGGCAACCGAGCAATTATGAAACTCGTTCTATCAACCTTGTAACTATGAGTGCTTGAAACCTGCTCTATTCTTATCTGTATGTACCACAGTGATATATTGCTGTCTCTTTCAACAAATGTACTCTTTGTAAGTCACTGGATAAAAGCCAAATTCCCTAAATGTAAACATAAGCATCCAGAGGCCTTGACTTTTTCCTCTACGTTTTGCAGTTCCAACACGCTCCCTAGCCGGCGGACCCTGAAGAACTCACGGCTGGTCTGCAAAAAGGACGACGTCCACGTGTGCATCATGTGCCTGCGGGCCATCATGAACTACCAGGTGAGCTCCACCCCCTCCTGCCCCCAGGCCCCGCCCCCCACCCCAGGCCTCGCCCCTCTCCCCTCTCCCCAGACCCCTCCCCCACACTCTGCTGGGTTTCATCAATACACAATCCACGTCGTGTTTCCCGTGACGCCTCATTGCGCAAGTTCCTGGTGTGTGATGATGTTTATTGAGCAGGACTTTCATCTTTGTGATTTGGTTATTTATATCTCTCTCTCGCTCTCTCTCCCTCTTCCGATCTCTCTCCCGTCCTATTTGCTTTTGCCCATTCTGTTTTGTCTCACTGTTTTCAATCTATTTGTCTCGGTCTCCCTCTCTCTCTCTGTGTCTCTGTCTCTCTCTGTGTCCCTCTCTGTGTCTCTCTCTGTGTCTGTCTCTCTCTGTGTCTCTCTCTCTGTCTCTCTCTGTCTCCCTCTGTGTCTGTCTCTCTGTGTCTCTCTCTGTCTCTGTGTCTCTCTCTCTCTCCCTCCATGTGTTTTCCATGCGTCCAGTATGGCTTCAACATGGTCATGTCGCACCCACACGCTGTGAATGAAATTGCTCTGAGTCTCAACAATAAGAACCCCAGGTAAGCCCCCGCCCCCCCCTCCTCTCATCCCCCCCTCCTAACTCCTCCTCCCCTCACTTCTTCATCACTTGTCTACGGGTCGCCGGTTTGGAAACCTGGTCGGCCAGTCTTTCACGGGTTCACACACACACAGTCACACACACACACACACACGGCACATCAACATTTCTGGCAGCAGTGCGCTCCTGTTTACTTCATTGTAACGTCAATGTTTACAGCAACGTTTTAATCCCACGGTGTGTTATTACAAAACTTTTCCCACTTCTTTGCATAAACCTCCATTTAATAATCCCTGACAACCTCATAATGTTGACAAAGTAGAGCGATGGATCACTGTTTTTGCATTTTTCTGCGTTTAGTTGTATTTAACTCTCGTAACTACAACAATACCATTGCCAACTTGTTTTGTTTACTGAATATCTTACCTATATTTTTCCTGAGGCTTATTGTTTATTATTCTATTGCTATGCTTATGTTGTTGGTATTTTTGAGCAACCTCTCGCACAAGAATTTCCTTCGGGATGAACTTCCTTCTGTCTTATCTTATCTCAAATACTGACGTCGGGGGGAACGTTTGACCTCACATCTTTTATCCGTGGGTGTGTTTGTTTTGATGTTGTTCTCCGCCCTGCAGGACCAAAGCCCTGGTGCTGGAGCTGCTGGCGGCCGTGTGTCTGGTCCGGGGCGGCCACGAAATCATCCTCTCCGCCTTCAACAACTTCCAGGAGGTACGGACAGACATAGACGTACGCGCGCGTGTGTGCGTGTGTGCGTGTGTGTGTGTGTGCCTTCAACAACTTCCAGGAGGTACGGATAGACGTACGCGCGTGTGTGTGTGTGTGTGTGTGTGTGTGTGTGAGAAAGAGAAACATAGTGAGACAGTGAAGTAAAGAGAGAGTTTGTGTGTGTGAGAGAGGGGGAGGGGCGGGGTCTGTGGGAGTCATGGGGGGATACGACCGTCTGTATTTCAATCATCTTGATTTACAAATGGTGACTCATGGCAGAGGAATGCAGCCCAGCAGCCTCTGATCAACCTCTTCCTCATTCCACACACACGAACACACACATACCCCCACGCACGCACACATGCACACACACATACACACAGGCACACGCACAAATATGCACGCACACTGTTGATCTGTTGTTTAACCTTCTCTACAGAAGGTGAGACCTGTATCCAGTAACGGTTGTAACAGGTCTCGTTGGGGGGGAGACTCGCCTGGCCCCTAACTACCTTATCATAGAACGTCTACCCCACTTGCTTCAGTACGGCGGCTCGAGGCATAACCCTGGCTCTAATAAAAGATATAAATAAATGAAAATAAAATAAAACTTATTATTTTCAGTAGGTGGGAATGAATACAACTTTTAAGAGATCCTGACAGGGTGGCTTTCCTTTCCCAGAGAAGTCCGTAGAACCAAGAAGGAAAGCCTTACTTATGTTATGCCAGGGGCATAACATAAGTAATTATAATAGGGTAAATGCAAGGGTACTTTTCTAATATGTTTTTTATAGGAGTCAGACACCTGGCGGTAGGAGCCGGAGATAAGGAAGGGGCCTCTGTCTGTCGGGCCCCGGAGAAAGGAATGTCAGCGTAACCCTCAACAAGTCCTCCCCGGCCCCTCGCTATGCCCATGTTATGGCTTCTTGGAATCTTAATATTCTCCTAAAGCCATAAAACCTCCACATATCTTG
>PIJE02005010.1:6917-11917 GCA_002895965.2 Coryphaenoides rupestris | reverse complement strand
GTTTGAGTTTTACCTTTTGTGGCGACGAGGGGAGAGACGACTCTCTCCGCTGTTGTAGAATTTGGACGGCGGCGGCCGAATCGAATCGCCCCGTGTCACCGGTGTAGATACGCGATCGCACTTTAAAAAGGAAAGGAAACCTCAAACAGCTCGTGTCTACAGAGACGGCCGATAATCCGGGGAACAGGAGAAACATCCGTCCGTCCGCTCGCTCGCTCTCTCTCTCTCTCTCTCTCTCTCTCTCTCTCTCTCGTCAACGTACAATAGTTATGACGCGGTTCCATCGCAAACACAAAAGGAAGCAGGAAGTACCGGCAACCTCACCGGCCCCCCAAATCCCCCCCCCCGCCATTCAGAAACCAGGAGCCCTTTGAAAAGACGGCCCTGTGGGTTTTGAGTTGAAGGTGGATGAGAGATGAGACGAGAGACAAGACAGAGAGACTGCAGACAGAGAGAGAGACTGGAGAGAGAGAGAGAGAGAGAGAGAGAGAGTTGGGGGGGAGACTATGGGGAGTGGGACTCAGAGGGTGACAGACAAAGAGACAGACAGAGAGAGAGAGAGAGAGACCAGGGGAGAGAGGGAGAGACAGACAGAGAGAGAACGGGGGGGAGAAAAACAGACAGATGATGGAGGCGGGGGGGGGGGAGAGAGAGGGGGAGACAGAAGGGGGGAGAACACGAGAACACCAAACACAAGAGGACGCCGTGCAATCCGAGAGCAAGAGCAGACGACGACTCTCGGGGTCGACTGACGACACACCGGGCCGGAGGCGGCGGCAAATATCAAAGAGAGTACAACAGTAGCAACCAATAGCAAACCGTCCCAGGCCACGCCCCCCTCCCCCCCCCCCCCCCCCCCCCCCCCACACGTTGTTCAACCAATCGGCTGGGGCTGACTCCGCTATATAACCTCGGACAGAGACGGCTTCTCTCACCTCTGGGACTCAGTCCAAACCGCTGTTTCTCAATTCACCGTTTTGTCCTTTGTGTGCAGCTCGACCCCAACTCCATGTTTGTCTGACGACTCTTTTATTGTTGTTGTTGTTGTTGTTGTTGTTGTGATTAAAGAACCTCTGCTTCTGCACTTCCATCCGGTGTGGTCATCATTTCCAAACAGCTGCATCTCTGTCTTTTTTTTACGCCTGCGCCGGAGACACACAGGTCACAGTGGCCCTTTTGAGGTTCACGGAACGGAACGTTGTTTTCTCCGAAATAATCGTCGTTCATCAGAGTGTCCCTCGAACACCGAGGTGATTTGGACGGCCGGCGCTCAGTCCCAGGGACATTTAAAAAGGACCGCGAGACGGAGAGCACATTAGCGTCGTTAGCACCGAGGCTAACAACGCTCGTCATCGTGTCAGTTGAGGACTCGTGCCACTCATAGCCGCTTTATTCTCTCTCTCTCTCTCTCTCTCTCTCTCTCTGTTCTCTCTCTCTCTCTCTCTCTCTCTCTCTCTCTCTCTCTCTCTCTCTCTCTCTCTCTCTCTCTCTCTCTCTCTCTCTCTCTCTCTCTCTCTCTACTCTCTCTCTCTCTCTCTCTCTCTCTCTCTCTCTCTCTCTCTCTCTCTCTCTCTCTCTCTCTCTCTCTCTCTCTCTCTCTCTCTCTCTCTCTCCCTCCCCCAGAAGACATCGAGAAGGAGATGCTGAGGCGAGGCAAGCTGCCCCCAGCACCTCCCTGCTCCTTAATGACCTGCATCTGAATGCACTGCAGGTCACTTTAGACAGAAAATATAAAAGAATCAATAAATATAGTGAATAGTCGTGCAGACGTTCGAGAGACAGAAGGTTTCCAGCACCGGCTTTGTATCATTTCAATGTGGGCAGTGTATCGACACGAAGCTCCCCTTTAAAAGGAGAGCAGGTGATGGTAGTCTGGAGGTCAGGGCCGTACTAGATATGTCGGCCGTGGACATAATGCCCTTGGACCGGCCCGGGAAGGTTTCGCAGTTTGACGTGTTTTGCGGTGGCCGCTTAAAAGCATTCTTTTTACCGGGATTTGCCTCGATGGCCAGTACACCACTGGATGTCTGGCTGGCTGGCTGGCTGGATGGATGGATGGATGGATGGATGGATGGATGGATGGATGGATGGGGTAACAGGTGATTGGATGTTGCAGGGGGGGGGGGGGGGGGGGGGGGGGAGATAAACACACAGAGAGGCCAGAGGCGTGTTCAACAAACAGCCATTCCTGCTCCTCTCCTTCCCCCGGTAAACGGCTCGACGTCATTCATTTTAACGGATGAATTGTCGCCGTTCGCAAATTGCTTTTTAAATGCGTACCGGAGTATAGATAACACGCGGCGGCGACGACACACACACACCACACACACACACACACACACGCACACACGCACACACACACGCGTGCGGAGAGACCCGCGTATAACGGGCGCACACGCGGCAAATGAAGCTTATCAGCATCTCGTCGCAGCGCCTCCGTTTCACGCCCACCCTGTCCTCCATCTTGGCTGCCACAGACCAGACACACACACACACACACACACAAAATACACAAGATAACCTCTGCTTCTGGTTACCACCCCACCCACACACACACTCACACACACACACACACACCCCCCCTGATGAAGTGATGAGGTTCATTTGTCTTCCCACAGATGGAGAAGCCCACAGCATACATCTGCATGCACACACACACACACACACACACCCGGCCGAACCCCCATCAATCGTGCCTGAGGGTGTCCAGGGAAGGTGCTGTCTCTCTCTCTCTCTCTCTCTCTCTCTCTCTCTCTCTCTCTCTTCTCTCTCTCCCTCCCTTCAGAGGTCACCGTGGAGAGAGAGAGAGAGAGAGAGAGAGAGAGAGAGAGAGAGAGAGAGAGAGAGAGAGAGAGAGAGAGAGAGAGAGAGAGAGAGAGAGAGAGAGAGAGAGACTACTACTAGAAGTAATCACTGCTGTATCTGAATTTGAAATCGTGTCGAGTTATGTGTGAGCAAGTCACCAAGCAACCTACTGACTCATACAGCCGAATTGACTCATACAGCCGCACTGACTCATACAGCCGTACTGATGACTCGTAGTGGCGAGTCATGGATGTGGGGTAAGGCCAGTGTTTAAGTAACACCTAAAGTACATATTAACTACGTAGTAAGTACACTTGTACGTGCAATACACCCAACAAGTAATGTATAATATAATGAGTATAATGAGTATAATCTGAATATGTACCTGAATACATACAAGACACGTCCGCTACTCGGAGGCTGCCTCGTGTCTCGTGTGATGTCTTCTGCAATTTCCTGTCTGGCGTGAATAAAGTCGCCGCGTTTTGTGTCGTAATATAACATCAATGTGATTGTGCAGCCGCGTCCCGGGGGGGGGGCGGCGGGGGCGCATCTCTGGCAACCCGCCGTCCCCGTTCGGCCGGCGAGCGCGAGGCCCGTTCGCTCCCTCGCTCCCTCAAGGCCCCCGTCTTTATGAAACCACACGCGTGTCTAATTAGCTTTCATAGTGGATGCCGCCGGAGTCCCCGCAGCCTTCCCTTCCTCTTCTCTTCCCCCGCCACGCTACGTCTTTAGTGATCGGTACGACGCGGCGATGTTACGACCGCGGCGACGAGACGTTTGGGGAGAGGAGGGAGAACTTTGTTCAAAGCGACTGCCTCTCCTCGGGGACGGGCGAAATAGGCCTCCTCGCATTGACGTTACGTTAGTATTCACGCCGTCAACGAGTTCGTAAACCTAAATATTACTTTACTTCACGGCGCGGACCTATGAGATACGGGCATCAAAGCCGTTAGTGGCGTCTTTCAAGCGGGTTCTCGCCGTCAGCGTTAAACGGCGTGAGGATATTTCATTTCCGAGCGCAGCTCAGCTGGAGTTCTGCGCGTAGGCGGTGAGGTGGACTATTAATTAGGAATAAATCTGCAGACGGGCGCAGGAAACGAGCGAGAGAGAGCTGGAGAAGAGGAGGATAAAGAGTGAGAGAGGATGAGGGGTGGAAGAGGAAGACGATGGATGCTCCGACAGGAGGAGGATTAAGAGGAGATATGGGGGGGGGGGGGGTGGGGTGTATAGATGGAAGTCCAGAGAGACAGAGAGGCCTCCTGGGTGAGTCATTATGCCGATGCCAATTAGCACGGACGTTTCCAGATGAATGTCTATATCAGTCAGACCGGGTTAGGGGAGGGGAGGTCAGAAAAGGTCGGCAATAGGAAGTTAAAATAGATAACCAACCGACCATAGGCTGGAGAGAGACAGCTCGTAGGTCGACGGGTGACAGTTGTTGCTGAATGGTCGGCTATGGATCTCGAGACATAATTGGTTCTTTTAGTGAATGTGTCTGAACAACAAGTGTGAAAATAGATTATCAAAGTGTAATTACATTCAAACTAAATCACAAAGCTAAGTCGTTCATTTTTGTATGTCTCTGCCAACTGAAACGAGCACAACAAAGGTGAATACTTCTGGTTACACACAGGAAGTGAGGTACCGAGCTACAGGAAGTGAGGTACCGAGCTACAGGAAGAGAGATACCGAGGTACAGGAAGAGAGATACCGAGCTACAGGAAGTGAGGTACCGAGCTACAGGAAGAGAGATACCGAGGTACAGGAAGAGAGATACCGAGGTACAGGAAGAGAGATACCGAGGTACAGGAAGAGAGATACCGAGCTACAGGAAGTGAGGTACCGAGCTACAGGAAGTGAGGTACCGAGCTACAGGAAGAGAGATACCGAGGTACAGGAAGAGAGATACCGAGGTACAGGAAGTGAGGTACCGAGCTACCGGAAGTGAGGTACCGAGCTACAGGAAGTGAGGTACCGAGCTACAGGAAGTGAGGTACCGAGCTACAGGAAGTGAGGTACCGAGCTACAGGAAGTGAGGTACCGAGCTACAGGAAGTGAGGTACCGAGCTACAGGAAGTGAGGTACCGAGCTACAGGAAGTGAGATACCGAGGTACAGGAAGAGAGATACCGAGGTACAGGAAGTGAGGTACCGAGCTACAGGAAGTGAGGTACCGAGCTACCGGAAGTGAGG
>PIJE02005009.1:2500-12500 GCA_002895965.2 Coryphaenoides rupestris | reverse complement strand
AGCGGCAGCCTGGTTGGACTTCCTGATCTCCTCGAACTTTGATTGGACAGACGAGCCTGACAGAAACACAGTAGCCAGTAAGAGACAGCTTGTCCTTTCCTAGTGAAACATACATTTACTGTACTATGTTTTTACTATGTTATTATGTAATCCACACAATACATCTAAAAGGGGACACAGTTTATTGACCTTATCTCTTCAAACTCGAGAGAAAGTTAGAAAAAATGGTCTCATGAAGAGACAGAAGACATGAAATTAAAGGTCCCCCATTATACCACCAGGTGTGAGTGTGATTAGACTGGTAGACTGAACTAGTAATCATACATCTAGGTGGACATTCCCACTTGTGATGTCACTAGACAGCACAATAGTCACCTACTTTGTTCACTTTTTGACGAGCCAGTCTTGCCTCTTCCTCCTCCTCCTCCTCCTCCTCTTCCTCGCCCCTCTCCTCCTCTCCCCTCTCCTCCTCTCCCCTCTCCTCCTCTTCTCCCCCCTGCTCCAGCTCCAGCTCCAGCTCCTGCTCCTCCCCTCTCCTCCCCTCCCCATACCCCTGCAGGAGGAGGTGCAGCTGGCCTGGCGGGAGGAGCGGTCGCTCCGGGTCGCTCTTTCTCCCTCTGCGGAGGTCGTGACCTCTCACCTTGACCGGCACCGGCACCGGCACCGCCCCCTCCTCGGCCACGTCCCTTACCTTGGGGTCTCCAGGACGGTTCCATGGCAACACTGTTGGACGGACAGACAGACAGACAGACAGACAGACAGACAGACAGACAGACGTGTTCAGGTACAGGACGATGGGCTGTTGTGATGGTTAATAGCCAAAGACTTATATTATATTATATTACATTATATTATATGCACATCACTGAGCAGGTTGCCGGACTAAACAGCCCATTAATCGATTATTGATCAAAACCCTAGACCCAGGTCTCACACCTCCCGATGCAAGACAACATGGAGGAATGGTTGGTTTGGTTACAGACGACAACACCTGAGAAAAAATGACGATTCCCACTCATAGTGAATCTCATCGCAAGTGCAATATCAAAATATTTGTACCATATCGTTAAGATAAGATAAGATAAGATAAGACAAGACAGAACTTCATTGATCCTGAAGGAAATTCTTGTGCCAGAGGTTGCACAGCAATAGAATAAAACAACAGTAGAGAGAGAAAGAAACAGTGGAATAACAAAAATAAAAGCACAGATTTACAAATGTACAGTGAGTCCAAGTCCTAGGAGACAGATACAAATATAGAAATATAGGGAAGATAAAATATTCAGTCAGCAGAAAATAAATTGGCAATAATTGAAGTGAAGTGTTCAGATCCACTTGACTGTAAAGACTACACATGCCCAGTCATAGTCCTAATGCACAGGCTAAATGCAGGCTATCTATATATGCATGTAAAGTATATAAGTATATATATATATATAGATGTATGTGTATGTGTATAATAAGTACAAGGTAATGTGATCATGCACAGAGAAGCATGTTAAGCCTGAACATGATCCTTTAATCCACTCTCAGCTGTCTAAACACGTTAATATGATGGATTAATGTACATTTGATGAGGTTTATATGCATCTAAAGAGATGAATCTCTCTAATAAACGACTCACCAGACTCAGGTGGAGGAGGCTGATCACTTGGCGCAGTTATAATGTGATCAATAAATGAATGAATGACAGTTGATCAACAGAATAAGAGTAAATAAGAATATTATGAATGAGCTCAGAGTCCTGCAGCTCTGCGGAGTGGTGTCCTGGTGCGTAACAGACATGCGCAGAGCGGGCAGAGCACCGGGGCCGACGGGAGATGTAGTCCGGAGAGAGGAGGGGACGCGTGGCGACGGGACGGAGACTGAGGCTGAGAGAACTACAAGCCCCGTGGAGCCGAGGGTGTGGCGGTATATAGGAGGGGGGCAGTGCTACTGCTACGTGTCACACACACAGACACTCTCTCTCTCTCTTTCTCTCTCTCTCGCTCTCTCACACACACACACACACACACACACACACTCACACACACTCTCTCTCTCACCCTCTCTCTCTCACCCTCTCTCTCTCACCCTCTCTCTTTCTCTCACACACACACACACTCTCTCTCACCTCTCTCACACACACACAGACAGACACTCTCACCTCTCTCACACACACACACACACACACACACACACGCAGACACACACACACACACATACACACACACACAGACACTCTCTCACCTCTCTCACACACACAGAGAGACACACACACACACACTTTCTTGTGCCAGGTTGCATAGCAATACAGTACAATAAAATAAAATCCAAAATTACAAATCAAATCAAATGTACAAAATAGATACTTTATTGTTAGATAAGAGTCTAAACTGTTTTGTTTTTAAGCATCTTATTATTATTATTATTATTATTGTGGTGCATGAATACACAATTCATTTTATTCATTCATATAGAAAAAAACAGAAAAAAAAAAAGGTTCCTACATGAAGTGAAGGTTTCTGCTGATACACGACAGTCACTAGTACCTACATCTGGACCAGCGGTGGGACGACGACCTCATACCACATGTTGATACCTGCTGCTGGTCGCCCGTACCAGTTCATCATCATCTCTACCTCTTTAGGTTTATGTTTATACTGTATATGTATATTTATATATACAGTATATACTGTATATATATATGTATATGATCCTTGAGTTAAACAGGGAGGTTCCATGACATGAAACGCATTGTGTGACAATTGTTCATCCCGATGAGAAAATACCTAAATAAATACATTAACTCCCTCCTGTTGGTTTGATTTACCTCCTCTCCTCTCCTCCTCTCCTCCTCTCCTCCCTCCTTTTTAGATTTACCTCCTCTCTCCTCTCCTCTCCTCTTCCTCTCCCCTCTCCTCTTCACTCCTCTCCTCCTTTCCTCTCCTCCTCCTCTCTTCTGAGCCTCCCCTCCTCTCCTCCCTCCTCTCTTCCACATCCCCACTGCTGCTACTACTGCTCCCTCCCTCCCTCCCTCCCTCCCTAAGATGGCTGCTGGACAGGAAGTGTGCGCGGGGCCATCTTCTTCTCCAGTCGCGTGACGCGGTGCTTCAGCTTGCTCTGCCCCGCCTCGTGCTCCGCGAGCAGCTTAGCGTAGCGCGTCTGCAGCATGTCCAGGTTCAGCGTCATGCGGTCCACCTTGTCCTCCATCTCCTTGGGGTCGGGACCCTGGGCCGCCAACTACACCGCCGACACAGGTCACAGGTCACACACTCCTCCGTCATATGTTCTCTTATATCTTGTACTCTTATAGTATACAGTTAAATTATGATATGAGCAGTACACTATGTACTGTCACCTACAAACAGCGCATAATGCCAGTGAGGTTGCTAGGCGACAGCACATAATGCGAGTGAGGCTGCTAGGCGACAGCGCAGCATGCAAGGTTGCGAGGCGACAGTACAACGTGTGTGTGTGTGTGTGTGTGTGTGTGTGTGTTGTTGTATGTATGGTGTTGCTAGGCGACAGTACAACGTGTGTGTGTGTGTGTGGTGTTGCTAGGCGACCGCCCCACCTCCAGGTCCAGGAGGCCGTCCTTCATGAGGATCTGTCGACCCTTCTCCTCCAGCATGGCCTTGGCGTCGGGGTACTCCGTCAGCGCCTCCATCAGGTCGTCCTTGGAAAGGCAGAAGAGGTCCGAGTAGCCGATACTCTTGATGTTGGCGGTACGCCTGTTACCCGCCTTACTCCCTGGAGAGGAGGAGATGAGAGGAGGAGGGGAGGAGGATAGTTTTGAACCTAAAGCTCCCATTTATTTGCAGTTATGAGATGACATGACTGAGAGGCAGAGAGAGAGAGAGAGAGAGAGAGAGAGAGAGAGAGAGAGAGAGAGAGAGAGAGAGAGACACATAGAGTCAACCTACCCTTGATCGCCAGAATGCTGATCTCTCCAAAGTAGCTGCCGTCGCTGAGGACCACAAACTGTTTGATGCCGTCGTCGGCGACCACGGCCAGCTTGCCCTCCTTGATGATGTACATCTCCCTGCCGATGTCACCCTTCTTACAGATGTAGTCCCCGGGGCTGTAGACCTGCGGCTGCAGCTTCAGCACCAGGCTCCACCAGGCAGGCCCGCCTCGCAGTTCAGCCAAAGATCTTCACCTGGGGAGGGAGGAGGAGAGGAGGAGCAGGGGGAGCAGAGAAGGAGGAGAGGAGAGGGAGAGCAGGGAGAGAGGATGGAGAGGAGGAGGAGAAGGAGAGGAGGAGACGGTGACAGGTAGAGACCCAAAGTATACATATATAAATAAGAATAACTAATGCATGATAAATGGTATTTTAAGAGTTGTATGTAGAGAGCTTGTCGTGTGTGTGTGTGGATGTGTGGTGTGTGTGTGTGTGCTGTGTGTGGGTCGGTGTGTGTGTGTGTGTGTGCTGTGTGTGTGTGTGTAGTGTGTGCAATCTGCCATAGTGGTGTTGTGTGTGCTACCTTCTTGAGGGTGTCCAGGGTGAACGTTGGATGGCGATCTCAGCTCTCAGCTTGTCCGGCAGGTACTTTCAGCCACCTCCCTCTCGTCTACCGCCTTCTTATTTGGTCCACAGGTAGTCAAAACCATTTGATCACTCGCTTCTCCAGGTCCTTGGTCACCTGCACACACACACACACACACACACACACACACACCACATGTTATACACTGGCTGGCTGGACTGACTGACTGGCTGACTGACTGGCTGACTAGCTGACTGACCTTTCGGAAGCTCATTGTACTGTTTGATGGCGTCGATGCGCGACTGGAAGTCGGCCCGGGCCAGCGTTCATGTTTGTGATCATGGAGCCGACGTTACCGACGATGGTGGCGAAGATCAAACACTCCCACCTTAGCGAGAGAGAGAGAGAGAGAGAGAGAGAGAGAGACAGAGAGACAGACAGAGAGCGACTCATGACTCTAGGAAAGCCAGGCCACGCCCACACCCACATTCAACCTTCAACCAAGGTAACGTGGGGTGAACTAGAGAACTGAACTAGTCTTCCCACATGCCCCTCCCCATCCCAATACACCACTGGCTGCTACTGCGTCCACAATACCAGGTGAAAGGTCACGCATCTCGCGTCACTAATCCGAACAACACATCACATCACGTATTGACTCTGTTGTGTTCAACAGCTTCTGAGAACCTGGCAACTTCAATTTAGTTTTAATTCATATCGGGGCCTTAAGCCACACCCACCAGGAAATCTGTGACCACAAAGAAGTACTCTGAGTTCTCCACAGGGGGGCGGAGTTTCACCCGATTGGTGGGTGAGCGTCAGGGTGGACCAGTACATACTGTAGGCGTACTTCCTGATCAGCCTGGCAAAACATCTGGGTTCACTGGGTCCGGATTACACAAACTTGTCAGAACCAAAACCTGGAGGAGGGGAGCGGGGTGAGGAGACAGGAGAGGAGACAGGAGAGGAGACATGAGAAGAGAGGAGATCGTAAGTGGAAAAGAGGGGGGAGGAGATGAAGGAGACAATTTGTGTGATAAACAGAGTGTGTGAGGGTGTGTGGAGGTGTGTGAGGGTGGGTGTGTGAGGGTGTGTGAGGGTGTGTGAGGGTGTGTGAGGGTGTGTGAGGGTGTGTGAGGGTGTGTGTGAGGGTGTGTGAGGGTGTGTGAGGGTGTGAGAGTGTGTGTGAGGGTGTGTGTGAGGGTGTGTGTGAGAGTGTGTGAGGGTGTGAGAGGTTGTGTGAGGGTGTGTGTGAGGGTGTGTGAGGGTGTGTGAGGGTGTGTGAGGGTGTGTGAGGGTGTGTGAGGGTGTGTGAGGGTGTGTGAGGGTGTGTGTGAGGGTGTGTGTGAGGGTGTGTGAGGGTGTGTGAGGGTGTGTGAGGGTGTGTGAGGGTGTGTGAGGGTGTGTGAGGGTGTGTGAGGGTGTGTGAGGGTGTGTGAGGGTGTGTGAGGGTGTGTGAGGGTGTGTGAGGGTGTGTGAGGGTGTGTGAGGGTGTGTGAGGGTGTGTGAGGGTGTGTGAGGGTGTGTGAGGGTGGCTGAGGGGTGTGAGGGCGTGAGAGCGTGTGTGTGACGGACCGATGGCCTTGGAGAAGGAGTAGTAGAGGCAGGCGTTCCAGTGGATGATGATGACGATGTACATGACCAGGTTGGTGATTCGCAGCAGGTTGGGGTAGTTGGTTCTGGTCTCCGTCCTCTGGAAGAACTCCAGCATCCTGCCTCCCAACACAACACAACACAAGGCAGGGCACGGAGTGAAGGTGCGTTCACTGGAGGCGTGTGCGTGTGCGTGTGCGTGTGCGTGTGTGTGCCTGCGTTCATGCGTGTACCGGTTGAAGCGCAGCAGCTTGTTGAGTCGTATCTCTGGGTAGTTGCCCCAAGACGGCGTAGAAGACGTTCGGTGGGGACCAGTTGGTGGCCAGGTCCATCCTGAACTGGTCGCTGTTGACGTAGCGATCACGAAGCTTCTTCTCGTCCTTGACCAGCAGACCCTGCTCCAGGTAGCCTGGGGGTCCAAGATCCAAGATGCAAGGCGTTTAATCGCCACACACACATACAGGATGTGCAGTGAATGAAAAGTGGCGATGCCCAGCGAATATTTAAAAGAATATTACAGTTAACATGAATTGGAGGAACAGAATATCCACAATATTTACATACATTTGAATAAAATAAACGTATAACATTTTTGGATAAATTCTCCAGAAAATAACGTCTTATATGATATATATAAGACATATACTGTATATAAGTCATATAATGCATATGGACAGAGGAAAAAAAAATACGTATATATATATATATAACTTTTGTGCATGTGTGTGTGCGTGCGTGCATGTGTGTGTGTGTACAGACCAGTTCCGTGTTCTGAAGAACATGTCTGCGGCGTACATGAGGTCACACGTGTAGTCCAGGAATATCCAGAGATAGAGGTAGTCTGTCTGTAGCTCCTCAAAACACGCCCTACACACACACACACACACACACACACACACACACACACACACAGTTGAGTTGTGTGTGTTGAGGTGTGTATTGAGTTGAGTGTGTGTTGAGTTGTGTGTTGAGTTGTGGGCGTGTCCGTGTTACCTGGCGATGATAAAGGGTCCAGTTGTACATGACAGGCAGTGTGATGATGAGGAGCCAGTGGTAGTAGGTGTTACCTGCTGGGTCGATCACGATGATCTCCTTAGCGCTGCACACACACACACACACACACACACACACACACACACACACACACACACACACACACACACACACACGCACACACGTGAATGTAATAACGATCATTAATATAAAAATATTAATAATATTATTCAAGATGAGTCCCACTCACACTTTCTCCTTCTCTTTCTCTTTTTCTTTTTGTTTCTCCTTCTCTTTCTCCTTCTCTTTCTCCTTCTCCTCCTTCTCCTTCTGTTTCTTCTCTTTCCTCTCCCTCTTCTCCTGCCTTTCTTTCCTGCAGGAGAGAGAAACGTTGATTTATCTCCTCCAAGACGGAGGGTGGAGGAGGCTGATGGTGGAGGCTGGGGGGTGGAGGCTGGGGTGGAGGAGCTGAGGGGTGGAGGGGTTGATGGAGGCTGAGGGGTGGAGGCTGAGGAGAGAGGCTGGGGGGTGGAGGAGGTTCATACTCTTTCTTCGCTTTTCTTTCTTTCTTTTCCTTCTTTTCTTCTTTTTTCTTCCTTTTCTTCTCCTCCCTGAAAGATCACAGGTCACGGGTCAGGGGTCAGAGGTCAAGTGTGTGTGTGTGTGTGTGTGTGTGTGTGTGTGTGTGTGTGTGTGTTTCCTACTCTTCCTCTTCCTCGTTGTTGTTGCTGTTGTTGATGTTGAAGAGTACACCAGCCCCTCCTCCTCCTCCCCTATGAGACCTTCAGAATGATACAAGAGCTTTAATCTCTCCACCAATCACACGCTCTCAGCCAATCACATGCCACATACAGGAAGTCGTGTCAACCAATCACAGATAAACGTCACTTCCTGGTGGACTGCAAACATTACTTCCGGTCTGGTGATGACAACCATTTTTCCCTCACCTGTCCTCCCTTGGCCCCTCCCCCATCTCCTGCAGGGCAATGATGGGCGGGGTCACCTCGGGGGCGGGGTCTAACGGAGATACCTTGGTCGGCATGCCAGCGACTTCCTCTAACTTCCTGTCGAGAGAATCAAACGAATCATGAAAATCTCTGGGCCCAAAAAACAATGAGTCAGTACAACCTCTCCACACTCAGCGAGTCAGTACGACCTCACCGCACTCAGCGAGTCAGTACGACCTCACCGCACTCAGGGAGTCAGTACGACCTCACCGCACTCAGCGAGTCAGTACGACCTCACCGCACTCAGGGAGTCAGTACGACCTCACCGCACTCAGGGAGTCAGTACGACCTCACCGCACTCGGGAGTCAGTACGACCTCACCGCACTCAGCGAGTCAGTACGACCTCACCGCACTCAGGGAGTCAGTACGACCTCACCGCACTCAGCGAGTCAGTACGACCTCACCGCACTCAGGGATTCAGTCCGTACGACATCACCGCACTCAGCGAGTCAGTACGACCTCACCGCACTCAGCGAGTCAGTACGACCTCACCGCACTCAGCGAGTCAGTACGACCTCACCGCACTCAGGGAGTCAGTACGAGCTCACCGCACTCAGGGAGTCAGTACGACCTCATATTGATTCCAGACATGTGTTTAGCCACACGGTTGGGTCGTTAGCTGGCTGCACCGTCTCAGGTTAGCATTTAGAAGAATGATTTTACTTTCTGCTACGAGTCAGGCGGTCGTACTGACTCGCCGAGTGTGCCGTGCCTCTCATCTACCTGTAGACGTGAGGTATGATGTGAGCGATATATAAATAAATAAACTAATGCAATGCATTAAATGGTTATATATTGTCATAAGAGTTGTATGTAGAGAGCTTGTGTGTGTGTGTGTGTGTGTGTGTGTGTGTGTGTGTGCATGTGCATGTGTGTGTGTGTGTGTGTGTGTGCTACCTTCTTGAGGGTGTCCAGGTGAACGTTGATGGCGATCTCAGCTCTCAGCTTGTCCGGCAGGTACTTCAGCACCTCCCTCTCGTCCACCGCCTTCTTATTGGTCCACAGGTAGTCAAACCATTTGATCACTCGCTTCTCCAGGTCCTTGGTCACCTGCACACACACACACACACACACCACATGTTATACATTGGCTGGCTGGCTGACTGACTGGCTGACTGACTGGCTGACTAGCTGACTGACCTTTCGGAAGCTCATGTACTGTTTGATGGCGTCGATGCGCGACTGGAAGTCGGCCCGGGCAGCGTTCATGTTTGTGATCATGGAGCCGACGTTACCGACGATGGTGGCGAAGATCAACACTCCCACCTTAGTGAGAGAGAGAGAGAGAGAGACAGAGAGAGAGACAGAGAGACAGACCGAGAGCGACTCATGACTCTAGGAAAAGCCAGGCCACGCCCACACCCACATCAACCTTCAACCAAGGTAACGTGGGGTGAACTAGAGAACTGAACTAGTCTTCCCACATGCCCCTCCCCATCCCAATACACCACTGGCTGCTACTGGTCCACAATACCAGGTGAAAGGTCACGCATCTCGCGTCACTAACCGAACAACACATCACATCACGTATTGACTTTGTTGTGTTCAACAGCTTCTGAGAACCTGGCAATTTCAATTTAGTTTTAATCATATCGGGGCCTTAAGCCACACCCACCAGGAAATCTGTGACCACAAAGAAGTACTCTGAGTTCTCCACAGGGGGCGGAGTTTCACCGATGGTGGTGAGCGTCAGGGTGGACCAGTACATACTGTAGGCGTACTTCCTGATCAGCCTGGCAAACTCTGGGTTCACTGGGTCCGGATACACAAACTTGTCAGAACCAAAACCTGGAGGAGGGGAGGAGGTGGAGGTGGGGAGGAGACAGGAGAGGAGACATGAGAAGAGAGGAGACCGTAGTGGAAAAGAGGGGGGAGGAGATGAAGGAGACAATTTGTGTGATAAACAGAGTGTGTGAGGGTGTGTGGAGGTGTGTGAG